>JAGKTI010001218.1:62730-76291 GCA_018397915.1 Birgus latro | reverse complement strand
TCAGATAGAAAGAGAGAAAGTGAGAGACAGACAGAAAGAGAGTCTATCAATAAGAATTTCTTATAGACCGCCTTATGGTCATTAGGGCAGATAACCACTATGTTGGCATGATGTAATAAGAGCAGATACTGCGACCTTCACTTCCCTGGGTCAAGGGGGGGATAGGGAGGTAGAAGAGGATCTGCATGCTGAGAGGGGGAAGAGGAGAGGGGGAAGAGGGGGGTAAAATGGGATTGAGTGTCCAGCAATGAAAGACTTGGCAGAAAAGGAGGGAGAAGGGAAGAATTATATCTTATCTAGTAACCACATCAGTGTATGACATATTTACAAATAGAAAATACAGAGTATATTTATGGAAAACATTTTTTTTTCCCCATTTCAAAGCATTTATGAAGAGTATGCTGCACGATCAGACAATGTAGGGTGGGAGCATTTTTAAGATGAGTGAGCACATACTGGATCAGTCTCTCATTCAAAAATCTCGTAAAATCATTTGATTATCATTGCAGTCGAAGTTTATCTGTCTAAGAAAAGAGTTTTGGCATTAACCCCTCTGTGGCCGAGGGTGTGGAATTTCCCGGGCACCACAGGCTGGCTGGGGGGTCATTTTCTGACGTATCGAAAACTGATTTGTTTTCCCTTGCCATATTGAAGAGAAAGTTCAGACGCACCTAACAGTGCAAATCCCAGCTTCCTAAACCCATTCTTTGGCTTGCAATGGAGCGAGAAAATTGCAGAAAAATCGGCAACTGATATCTGCTGCGAAGAGGTGGTGCGACAGTGCAACTTCGCAGGTGTTGTTGTTGTTTTTACCCCCCAAAGCAATGCGAATGGTGCTGAAATGTTGCGCATATAGGAGATACGATGATTCTGATATATTTCAATACATAATATGTTAGGAATGGCTGGGAAAAAAATATTATGAATATTTTTTCACCTTCTTGATATGAATTATGTTTATGGTAGTTTCGAGTTAATTTGTATGTTATTGTTATGCCCATGCTTGGAAAAGGGAGTGAAAGGGTTGAATATTCAGTCCTAAATGAGAAAACTGTATATCCTCCAAGGGTAGGCTCTCCCACGGGAGATCGAAGTGGAGGGTCAGATCCGATTAGCAATATGGAAGTTGAGTCGCAACTTCCAGCTACCACACGACGCACATGGCTAAAACTATAATCGTAATGCAGTTTCAAAACTACGACTAAGTCTAATTATTATGAATACAGAGACAAAGCAGAAGTAAATACGTTTACAGACGAGGGAAAACGTATTTTTTCCATAATAACACGTTCACTTTCTCTGTCATTTTACCATGTTACACTCGCAATATATGTTGCTGTCTTGTAAACTGGGTGGTTGTGTGTGTTTTGCAAGGGAGGAAAAAAATATATTTTCTGTCTGGTTCGAGATAATGGGTGTAACTATGTGTTTATAGGCATGGGAAAGAGCGAAAAAATCATACATCCACACCTCACAGCAGCAGGTGGTGAACTGAGAGTGAAAGAGAGGATACGTGAGAGAGTGAAGTGAAGGTCAGTCTCATATCCCAGATGTTCGTTGACTTCTCGAAAGTTTTCACAGTTCTCTACATGTCGCACTGCATCGAATTATCCAAACCATTACAAGAAACCTGAGCAAACAGGTGAAGATACCAAGACAAAAAATGTATTTTTCACTTACTATCATGTCCTTTTTGTTTGTGCCTCTATTAGTTCATAATCATAAACAGGTGGTTGTGTGTTTTGCAAAAGAGGACAAAGATGATAATTTCTGCCTGGGTCGAGATAATTGGTGTAGTTGTGCTTGTTTAAGCATGGCTGGGAGTGAAAAAAATCGAAAATCCACTCATCACAGCAGCAGGCTCTGAACTGCTTGATGGGGTGTATGGGAGTGTAGTGTAGGTCAGTCTGAAGACATTCAGAACGTTCATTCTCTTCCCCTCAAAAAAAAATCATTTTCTTATTGGTTGCGCTCAAACGACACCAGCGGCCATGTATTGGCTAAACGTCATTTGACACCAGCGCCCACAGAGGGGTTAATGGAAAACACCTGTGGATATGGTTACTTATACTACAGTCTTCTAAGTGTATGCATCATAAATATGTGTCAGTTTTAACCAGTAATTGGTAACCCATTCATTCATCCTCTATGACACAAGAAACACATGAGTACGTCACGAATTGCAGGTCAAGCAACTGCCACACAAAAGGTACAGTTTTACAATGTGCCAGGTTCATATTGTTACATTCCTATCGCACTCCACCACAGGCTCCAACAGCAGCAGTTCAGTATAGGAAGGACATTGCCCAGTGAGCTGTCCTTCATTTTGTCAGCATTTCTGTGTGCAACACACAAGATCAGCTGAGATTAAAATAGATATTGGCTTCATACCTTCACTGCCTTTATATTCCAAATAATTACAATTAACCCACCATGTTCCGACCAATCTTTCACCAATGATCTCATCCCCCCCCTCCCAATCCCGGCAGATTATTATTATTTATTTTTGGTTCTAACCTCCGGTTTTTATGAGAAACATTGGAAAATACCAAAAAAAAGTGCTCATCTGAGCCAATAAGTGACTTATATTGGTGTCCCTTTGAACACCTGGTACCATCGTCTCTGCAGTTGCACTGCTGCTGTCACGTTTTCTGTGGTAGCGATGACTGTTGTAAACCACTCAGAATAGGTAGATATTTGTTCATTTGGAGCGAATTTATATGCAGTACAAGAATATATTGGTTTTCACACAATAATATAGCTGAAATAAGCGTTGTTTCACTCACCAAACACATCAACATACTGCACATTCCTTGGCGACGTTATCTACTTATCTCTTCTGCTCGTTTTTTCCTCTGGTGCCACGTAATCTTTGTCTTCCACATTGTCATCGATTGGGGAATCAATATAGCCTTGAATTTCGTCACTGGAAAGGCTGTGGAGCACCATGTCTTTACTGACCAGGTGACAGCTAACAAGTGAGTTGCCTAGAGAATGGCGTGGGGGGGGGGGGTTACACAGGGTAAGACTATGTCGTCGCCTGGCGGAAGGAAGAGGAAAGTCTTTCACATATGCCTCCAAAAAATTTTAATAATGGGAATTTTAGGCACCAGTGTAATGATGAGAATTAGTCGCCAGTCTAACAATCAGAACTTTAGAGGTTATGGGAAATGGGGTAGTGTGATCTTAATGACACTTTAGAGATTATGGGGGTAGCGTGATCTTAATGACAGTGCGTGAGCAGGTATATATTAGTACCTTTTGCGGGCCACTCATCTCGTCTGTACCACTCCTTAGAGGATAGCAAAATTCAAACTCGAAGTGACTTAACCTAAGATTTACTCAGTATTAAAGACTGAAAGACATTACTCTTCGAACTGTGAATGAACAAACAAACAAAGTATAATCAGAATCTATATCTCCAGGAATATGAATCTTCCTTAACTAAATTAATATTCACATGATACTGATACACGTAGATATAGTAATCCCGCGGTTTCTGACAGACCTTTCATGAACAAACTGAAAAAACATAACCACCAAAGAATATTCTCTTAAGACTAAATATGTACAATAACTCAAAAATTAGATGCAAATAGACACAGTATTCAAATGGACCCGCCAATATACACTTGGATTACATGAACTAAGAGAAGGGTGGGTGGGGGGATTTAGTGTGAACAGACGTTAGGTAGTGGCTAGAACGACAGGAAAAGGAGCAGTGATATCATAATTCAATACAAGAGGGATCAGGGGAAACATCACCAATTTAACTCACTAACGTATATGAGGACTTACACTACATGAGTAAGAAAGATGAAGGGGGGGGGGAGAGAGCTCGGCACAAAAATGTGAATGATAGGAAAAGTAGTAGCGATCTGAGTTTGGTGCTGCTGTGGGCCTTATATACTCGAGTAACACACTATTGGGAATTGGCTAAAACTTTAGCTAATTACTTTGCAATATTAATGTATCTTCTAAGATTTCCAAAGAATACGAAAACTATGTTTGCACTCGACATACATAGAAAAATGACTTACGATGTTTAAAATTTTTGTAACAGGCATACAGGAACTTTAATCATAACGAAATCAAAACAAATAAGAATCCGAACAATCTATCCCCATGCTGGTTTATGGGCTTACAACGGCTGGCAATGCGATGCCAACAACATAAACTTTGCGCTTCACAAACTATCATCAACAATCATAACTCAAAAAACTCCCAGTTCACCACTACATAGTCCCAAAGGGGAGTGCTATTAACATTGTCATGTAAATCTCTAGATCAGAATATGAAGGAAGACATTCGCGATTGTTGATTCCTACTAAAACTTCCACAGTTATACGCCTTTGATGAAAACAGCTGGTCCGTTACTATAAAAGTTAATCACATTCGTACCAATTCTCGACTTAGTCTACCTACTAAGACTAAACTTAACCCGTCCAGTCCCTACCGGTTTTTAACCCAGCCTACCCCCAGGTCTCTACCAATTCTCGACTTTTTTTTTTTTTTTTTTTTGGCTGAAACCTTCGCTTTTGGTGAGAAACATCGAAAATTCATAAAGAAATCGCGATCCTGAAGTTAGAAATATTGATACAGGTGTCACTCAACCTTACATTTTCCTTCTTCTTCAGGGTACCTGGCTAAAGAAAACGAACTATGGAAGGGTTAACTAATTCAAGCCACTTTAAATTACATATTTATTTCATTTATTTGGTACGAATTTATGTATAGTACAAGTCTATATTGGTTTTCACACAATAATATAGGCGTTTATAAGCATTGTTCACTCACCCAAAACCCCAGTATATGGCACCTTCCTTTGCGACATTACAACCTCATCACTTTTGTTTGTTTCTGCCTCTAGCTTCTTTGTTTCTTTGTCCTCCACCTTAGGAATCACTTCCACTTTGAATTTCGTCATTGGAGAGACCGTGGGGCAACATACATTTACTGGCCAGGTTACAGCTAACAGGTGAATTGTCCAATATGGGGGGGGAGGGAGGGGGGTTTAGGTGGGGCCAGGCAGTATCCCCGCTTGAAAGCAGGTAGAGGAAGGTCTCCCACATACGCATACCAAAAATCACCCGTGAATGTTGAAAAATGTGCACACAATGGGCCTTGCAACTGAGTGACGTACGATGCACTTCGTTGGGTCTGTCCGCAGAAAAAAGTAGCAACGTGCATCGTACGTCGGTGGGACTCGGCGGGTTAAATATAGGGTTTAATGGCTAAAACTGAACTGTACAGACTATATTTACAACAATAACGAAGCTTAAGATGACATTTACAATACTAGCTTATACTAGCTTATACTACACTTCATGGCACTACACGAGGCCTTCCTTGGGAGAAAAAAAAAACATCGGAAGTCAACATTCAATTCGTTTATCTACATTTCCTTGGGACATGTGTGCGGACGGGACAGACTTACCAAATTTGTCTGTGAACCTCTCTATAAACTTATCTCTTTTATCTTTTGGAACTCTAAAATGAGATAAAAATTTTCCTGACTCTTCCTCCAATAAGTGGCACCTGTCGGCCCACAAGTAAAATCAAGTACCCCAGGGAGCCGCTTCTCTGTAATGATAAACTCTTGAAATTCAGTGGAGAGATGTGCCCCAGCCAACCTCCTGTCTGGGTGGCAACATGGCTGTCTCACCTGGACTGACCCGTATTCTCGCTGCCAGGATCGCCCCAGGGGCGCTTCCCATTCATACAACCTATTAACTAATCGAATTCACGCTCCCATCCATTGATTCTTACTCTTCCAGCTCTACACCTAGTAACTGACAAGCACCTGTCAGGTCCTGATGTCATTGTTCCGCCCTAGACCATGTTGATTGTAACTTGAGGGGGGTTCCCAGGTTTTCCCTCGAATTAAGGCAACCCAATATTCCCACCATTAGGCTGCGCCCAAAATCCAAACTCCGATGAATGCTAGACACAAGATTTTAACCCTTTGAATTCATGATAGATGAAACTTCTCTTGAACTCTAAACTTTCACAGTCAATAGTCAGACAGTCCGACCTGCACACATTTCCCTATCCATTTCTTAACTTAATACTGTCATAAGCAGGTAATTGCTCATCCATCGGATCAGGTTCAAAGGTTTCTTCCAGGGGTTGTAAGAGCCACTCCTCTCCTCTGTAATAGGGCTTCATTTGTCCTGCAGCTCTTTGTATCTTTTTCCCCGTGAACACATTTTCTACCGTGTACACACTTCCGTCCATCAACACTACCACTAACCGATATGGACCGTCCCACTTCACATTAACTTTTCAACATGTACTGAGTGCCAAGGTTTCCTTCATAATCCACACAAGGGTTCCAACTCCAACCGCTTGATTCTTCCGCCTTCAGTTAGCCACGTCTCTATACCGACGTGTCATCTTCCGGTGCGTTTCCCGAATGAAAGCATGGGCGGCAGCCATCTCGTTTTCCTCAACACTGATGGAGGGTAAGGGTGCACCGACCAGCCTAGGCAGATGGTGAGAGAAGGCGGCGAAGTAGGGTGTTGTCCTGCGGATGTATGGACGCCTGATTCATCGCAGTCTGATATGGCTGGAACAATTGAGGCCACTGAAGAGTGTGGCCCTGACATAAGGCAGACAGGACCGTCTTCAGGGTCTGATGCATCCTCTCATTGATGCCATTCCCTTGGGGATGATAGGGGGTCGTGTAGTAGTGGGTGATTTGGTGTCGCTGGCAGAACTGCTGAGAGTCTCTGTTGGTGAATTCACCTCTGTTGTCCAGCACGATACTGTGAGTTGTGCCATAGTCTGCAACATACTGCTCGGGTTTGTGATGTCTTTGGAGTTTTGAGGGGGAAGTATCTAACGAATCGCCAGAATGGTCCACTACTGTAAGAACATAGCGGTAACCCTGGACTTCAGCAATGATATCGGTAAGATCTATCCCAATCCTCTCCAGCGACTTATTCACTGGAGGCAATTCCTTCCACTGTTGCTGCAGTTCAGTGTCCCGTTTGAATCTCTGACAAGTTACACATTTTTTGACATATTCACACACATCAACCTTAAGATTTTGCCAGGAATATAGTTCTTCAGCCTGTTTGATAGTTTTCTTTTGTCCTAGATGACCAGTTAACTCAACTGGCTGTTGAAGGCCTGTACAACTAAGGAACGAGGGACTATGAGGATGTAATGAAGACTACCGTCTGCCTTCTGTCCGCAAAATATAACACTTCGTCTATTAAGGCAAACTGATCTAAGGTGGTTTTGGTAGTCTTTTGGCGGGAACTCTACAACCTTCGAGATTCTGCACTAGTTCCCCCCACAAGCGTTCTACTACTCAAACTGGGCTTGACAACTGATCTCCTACAAAATTGCTCTTACCCTTGAGATACTGGATGTCATAGTTGTATTGTCGCATTTCTAGGATCCATCAATTCATTCGAGGCAATTAATTCTTCCACTTGAATATACTAGTGAGAGGTTGGTGATCAGTAACTATGTTAAAACGGGTACCCCACAGACATTGATGGAAGTTATAGCACACAAGGACTACAGCTAGGGCCTCTTTATCCGTCGCTGAATATCGTGTTTCACAGGGGTTCAGCTTTTTAAAGAAATGCCCGATCGGCTTGTTGGTACCATCTGATTGAATCTGGCTAGCATCTGTAGTGAGGAGGAATGGTTGTTTTACCCGAACTCTAACTATGACAGGGGCATTGATGAGGCAAGACTTGAGATTTTCAAAGGATTTCTGGCATTCGTCTGTGCAGATAAGTGTTGCTCGAGATTGTTAGGCATTGCAATTTTTGCAAATGATGGAACTTGTTTTCTGTAAAACCCACACATTCCTAGAAATCGTCTTACTTCCTTTACTATGTTGGGAGGTTTCACATTTGTGACCGGTTCAACATTCTTCAGATCAGGTTTTCTTCCTTTGGCAGAGATCTGATGACCTAGATAGGTGACTTCTTTACAGCCGAATTTGCATTTACTGAGATTTACTTTCACTCTGTTGTCAGTGAGTAACTTGTAAAGTTGCCTCAGCCGTTCTAGTAGGACAGGGAAGTCAGGTGCTCAAAGGATCAAATTATCTTAATAATTCTTAACCCAATCCTTCTGTTAGAGGGGTGCTAATATTGAATCAATTCGTCTGAAGAATATTGCAGGGGAACAATTGAGACCAAATGGGAGACGCAGAAATCGGTATAGTGCGACCCGTCACTGAAGGTAGTTATGACACGACATTCTTCAAATAACAGAATTTGGAAATACACCTCTCGCATGTCAGGAGTGACATAATACTGATGTCCGGCCGCTTGTTCAACTAGTTCATCCAACCGTGGGAGGGGGTAGATATCAGTAGTGAGGTGTTGATTCACATGGCAGTAATCAAGGCACATATGTTTGCTACCATCTGGCTTATTTACAAGTACAGTAGGTGACAGCCAGGATGCAGTAGATTGTTCTTTGAGTCTTCTGTCATAAAGAAATCGCCCTCCTGAGCTTATGAATATTGGTACAGGTGTCAGTCAACCTTACGTTTTCCTTCTTTCTCAGGGTACCTGGCTAAAGAAAACGAACTGTTAACTAAATCAAGCCACTTTAAGTTATGTATTTATTTATTTGGTACGAATTTATGTGTAGCTGAAGTCTATATTGGTTTTCACACAATAATATTGGCGATAAAATCACTGTTCATTCAACCAAAACCCCAGCATATGGCACCTTCCTATACAACATTACCACCTTATCACTTCTGTTTGTTTCTTCCTCTAGGTTCTTTGTTTCTTTGTCCTTCACCTCAGGAATCACTTTCACCATGCATTTCGTCATTGGAGAGACCGAGGGTCAACACATCTTTACTGGCCAGGTTACTGCTAATAGGTGAATTGCCGAGTGTGGGAGGGAGAGTGGGAGGAGGGTCAGGTGGGGTCAAGCAAAATTCCCCCTTGACAGCAGGTAGAGGAAGGTCTCCCACATATCCCTACCAAAAATCACCCACGAATCTTGAAAAATGTGCAAACGACGGGCCTTGCAAGTGACTGACGTACAATCCACGTCGGTGGGTCTGTCCGCGGAAAAAAGTAGTGACGTGCATCGTACGTCGGTTGGACTCGGCGGGTTAATATGAACATGAGGGCCACTGATAAGTCCTAACTCACTTTTTTCAAGAATAAAGAGAGAGTCATGCTTAAGGATTAACGGAGTTAAGTCTTCTTGCTAGGCACTAGTGAGATTTTGCCAGTTTAGTTTTCCAATCAGTTCTTTCAACCTCTGAACACGTGTCCCGTTTTGTCTGACTTGATCATTTTCTGGGAGAAGGTCATTGTGAATTTTAGTGACATCAACCCTACCAGGAAGTGGATTATCAGTTCTCTCATATGATGCAGTAATTATGCCCTTGCAAAATACCTTCTTTTCATTCGCCTTAGTGAATGGGAAGTAGATTTGACCTAATAAATGTGACTGTTATAACTGACCCTTGGTTGAGGATAAATGATAAGGTTAGTGCCTGTGTCTTCTCTTACAGGGACGGGCATAAACTTAGATTGAAATGAGCATACTTTCATGGTGGTAAGAAGATTGATTTGCGAGAAGTGTTGTGATGGGTTGGAGGGTTCGACTGGGTCAGCCTTCACTCTTTCGACTTTGTTCCTTTGTCGGTGAATATGATTCACAATATGAGGTGCGCCTTCTCATACCATGACTCTCCTTGCTCCATCCCACATGAGAGGTGTATGACATGGTATATCGCAACCTAGGAGCAGATCCGTATTAATATAAGAATTTGGCACTACTGGGAATCAGTGTTTATGGATCATCTTATCTCCAACTCCAATTTCTGCCCAAACCATTCCTAAAATACTCATAGGGGCGCCTGTGACTTCTTGTAAACAGGACGGGTTTTGCTGTGTATTTACTTCTCCCCCAGTTAGCTGGATAGCTGATTCCTTAACCCGAGGCATCCCATCGACGTCTGGGTACGTCGCAACGTTTTGTCACAGCTAGACATATTGTCATACAGGTATGTCGCACAATTGCAAGTGTCATAATTTGCACAATTTTCAACTTTCATGGGTGATTTTTGGTAGGCATTTGTGGGAGACCTTCCTCTACCTGCTGTCAAGTGGGGATACTGCCTGGCCCCACCTAACCCCCCTTTCCCCCTCTCCTCCCACACTGGGCAATTTACCTGTTAGCAGTAACCTGGCCAGTAAGGACATGTTGCCCCACGGTCTCTCCAATGACGAAATTCATGGTGAAAGTGATTCCTGAGGTGGAGGACAAAGAAATAAAGAAGCTAGAGCAAGAAACAAGCAGAAGTGATGAGGTGGTAATGTAATAAGGGAAGGTGCCATATGTGGATGTGTTTGGTGACTGAACAATGCTTCTATTGCCTATATAAATGTGTGAAAACCAATACAGTCTTGTACTACACATAAATTCGTACCAAATACATAAATAAATATGTAATTTAAAGGCTTGAACTAGTTAACCCTACCATAGTTAGTTTTCTTTAGCCAGGTACCCTGAGAAAAAGAGAAAACGTAACACTGACTCATCACCTGAAGCAGCACCATTTATAGCCTCAGGAGGGCGATTTCTCTATGAATTTTCGATGTTCTCGCCTTAAAGCGAAGGTTGAGCCAAAAAATAAATAAAACTCTGAAATTGCTCAGGACTGGGGGTATCAGAGGTGGGAAATCGGTCGGGACGTGACTGGTTAATTAGAGTGTAGCTACTCCCAGTATCAACTATAGCTTCTACTATCGTTCCATTTATCACTACACTGATAGTGGGGGATGTATGACCACCGGTTAGTCATAATTTCTGGGGTGGATCTCGTGAATCTTTCGATTTGGAGTCATTTTGTTCGGGAGGTTTATGATTATGTCCAGGACATCCACAGTCTCTATGACGACATCCGGGTCTGCTGCAGTCAAAACAATGTCCAGGAGGAAGTTTCTGCCAACACTCTTGGAGACTATATGATGAAACTAGACAGTGAGCACAATATTTACCCCTAGATGTCCTGGAGTTGCTAGGTTGCCCTTTATTCAATCACTAGGCTAGATCTGACTCGCGGACCTGGCGTTTTAATTCTTCCACTTCATCTTTCGGTCCATCTGGACTTGAGCAATCTGTCTGGTTCACCGAGGTGGATGGCAACTGCCGAATCTCGAGCTTCCTTCCCTTGACGTTATTCTAGGCAGGTTCAACATTGACACGATGGGTCTGACTCACTTCTAACACTTGGCGTTCATGTTCAGTTCTATATAGGAACTTCTTTAATGGGTACTCATCGTCTTGGAATCCCTTGAGTTTTTCTCGTGAAGCGAGAGGTAAAGCATACCACAGCTTCCGTTGCATTGCTTTGTCACGGTTGGGTCACTTTTCGATAGGGAATTTATGCTCTATCGCCACATGTTGGCAGATGAAATGGTGTATGAAAGCCTGGGGTGACTGCATCCAATTGTAACACATTGATTCTTAACACTGTTCAAAGGAATTCATTAACTGCTGACCATGAGACTACTCGATGCTTTGTCTGGCTGTCATGGATGAAAATGACATGTTCAGGGCTCACTCTAACCTTCGCAGTCTGCATGCGCATCACATCATCAGAATCACATTGTTCAACTAATTCAAAAAAAAACATTTACAGACGTGCTGCTGCATCGATACCCTGTAACTGGTTGAGTTCCGGAATCGGAATATCGCAAGGCTTTGTGAGGGTCCCTTTTGCTCTCATGGTTGGATGTGGGTTAGAAGATAGAGGATAGGATGGAATCCTGGGGGACCTTTGAGCTTCTAACTCGTCTAATTCGTCCACTAACTGAGTAAATCTAGGTGAAAGTTTCTCCTCCTCCTTCTCCTTAATTTGAAATTTCATGCTTTCTCGACAGCTCAGGGTGTTAAGGGAGGGGGCTAACTCTTGTTCCTATACTGTCTCACTCTGTTCTCCTTGTCATGTGACCCCTAATTTCCGCTAATAATTATCTTCCACCCTACTCCTTCTTTCACTAGACCAAGCCACAAAATACATAAGCTGGGTTACCATGTCGATATTCATTCTATTATTGGTTAAATATAATTTTGCTCGTCCTCCAGGAGCTCATTAATTCTAGAAATACCGCGAGATTAAGTGGGCTTCCAGTGTACTGTTATTGAGAGATTCTATCTCGATTCATTCATTAACTGTTACAATATCTGTCATACAACAGTATCTCATCCAACAACAATATCTTACACCACAGCTTTAGCCACCAATGCAATGATGGGAATTTTAGGCACCAGTGCAATGATGAGAATTAGTAGCCATTCTAACAATCAGTATGGAAAATGGGGTACTGTGATCTTAATGACACTTTAGAGATTATGGGAAATGGGGTAGAAAGATCTTAATGACACTTCAGAGATTATGGGAAATGGGGTAGTGTGATCTTATTAACAGTGCGTGAGCAAGCAGATATTAGTACCCTTTGCGGGCCACTCAATCTCGTAGGTACCACTCCTTAGAGGATAGCAAAATTCAAACTCGAAGTAACTTAACCTACGATTTACTAAGTGTTAAGAATTGAAAGACAGATTACTCTTCGAAATGTGAATGAACAAACAGACAAATATAATCAAGATCTATATCTCCAGGAATATGAATCTTCACCAACTAAATTAATATTCAAATGATACTGATACACATGGATATAGTAAGCCCGCGGTTTCTGACAGACCCTTCGGGAAGAAACTTAAAAAACGTTACCATCAAATAATATTTTCTTAAGACTAAATATGTACAATAACTCAAAAATCAGATACAAATTAGACACAAATTCAGATGGACCAGCTGATATACACTTGGATTACATGAAGTAAATGAAGGGGGAAATGGGAATTTAGTGTGGACAGACATTAGGCAGTGGCTAGAATGCTCAACCTGTGAATGATAGGAAGAGGAGGAGTGATCTCATTATTCAGTACAAGAAGGATCAGGGGAAATATCACCAATTTAACTCACTAACGTATATGAGGACTTACATTAAACGAGTAAGAAAGGGGGGGGGGGAGTTTGGCACTAACCTGTGAACAGCAATCTGGCGGTTTGGCGCTGCTTTGGGTCTTATATTCTCGGGAATTGGCTAAAACCTTAACTGATTACTTTGCAGTATGACTTACGATGTTAAATTTTTTTTTGTAAAAGGCGTACAGGAACTTTAACCCCTTAACCGCGGGTCGTCACTTTCGTGACGGTCGAGTGCAATGGATCATACAGCGCGGCGTCACTTGAGTGACTCTGTGTTATTTTTAATTCCCCCGGGCTTTCATGTGGTGACTTGTATCATCTATCAGCACTGCTGATGTCCAGCAATAGTCAGAGCTGCTAATGTCATCAGTACTCCCATCCATTGTTGACAATTTAGCCATTTTCCCCCATTCTAGACTCCCCTCCCTACCTCCCCTCCATTACCCTCTTGTGACGTCTGCTGAGCCGCTCTGTGCTAAGTAAATCTTCCCCGGATTTTTCCACTGTATTCATCCATTGAAATGAGCCCCATGCCCTATTCTTATACAAAATAATATA
>JAGKTI010001218.1:45137-57742 GCA_018397915.1 Birgus latro | reverse complement strand
ATATAATGCACGGAAGAAGGAACCAAAGGCCAGGGCCCGCATACTGTTCCTTCCAAGAAAATGTAAAAAATAATACCAAAGAGAGCCAAATTCAAGATCCATTCATTTCGAGATGCCTGGACACACTGCGTTTGAAAGATTGGAGATCATAGGAAGTAGGGAATACAGACAGAGGGAGACAGTTAATACCTAAGCTTAAGATGTCATTTACAATATAAACTTATACAAACTTATACTGCACTTAATATTATGGCAATACAAAATCACCCACGAAACTTGAAAAATGTGCAAATGATGGACATCGCAATTGCAGAGCTTACCAGTACATCGACGGGTGTCAGCGTGGAAAAAAGTTCTGACGTACCCATACACTGATGGGATGCAGCGGGTTAATGCTTTCCAACTTCATTTCACTGTTTTCACAAGCACTGGAGCTATACAAACTTTACTAACTGCAATTACATTCAGTGCTTGATACTTCACTATTTTCACAAGTACCGATGATATACAAACTTCAGTAACACTTTGCTATTTGCCAACAACACTTCACTATTTTAACAAGAACATATGATATACAAAATTCAGGAACACTTCACTATTTGCCAACAACATTTCTCTATTTTCACAAGTACCGATAATATACTGCACTGCAATGACACTCAAACTGCACTGAAAACTGACTCGCTCTAGTCTCTTCCCCATCCTTAAATAGACTTACATTACTCTCGAAGCTTCAACATTTCTCTACAATTCTTGAATACTTTAGAGAGAAAACACGGTTACAACAGTTACCAACTCGGAGACATCAAAATATTCACGTACACTGCATAACACTCTAAATCATTTACATACAGACTTAAATTAAATTACATACTCTAACAAACAATCCATAATTAAAATATTATAAAGAAAAAGAGCACAAAAATTAATGCATAACATACGGGACAACTACGCTCACAAACAGCAGGCAAACTGACAACCCTGACTTGTAGTGGAACTGTGGTAAACACTGGGAATCAGTAAGAAACTTCTGGACCACCTAATTGGCAAATCCTGCTTCTTAACAATATGTTGCCAATTGTATATTGAGCAAGGTATGAGTCTGGCATCTGTCCATCTAGGGAAAGTCAGTCCGATCAGCATTCATTCAATCATCACGACCACCTATCCCCCTGGAGATGAGTTCACCATAATAACCACATCCCCCTCCAGGGAGAAGTGAGAAGAGAGAGAACGACAAACAAGGGACAATAAACCCTGGATTAAGCACCTAAGTATAAGACTGCCCTGTCAAACCACTCTCAGGTTGATACAGGGAGTGTCTCTGAGCTTGGACGGCTGATGTAGATTTAATACATCATCATTAAATTTCTGCCAAAAGGAAGACTGACACTAACAAAATAAGTGCCTGGCTAAAACTACAGTGGAAACTGAACATTTCAGGAGGCAAGATTTAACTCAAATTTGTAGCAACTACATTAAAAATGAAGGAAAGAAATATAAAGTGCCAGGTTTTCAAAAATCGGGCTTCGTTTGGGGGGAAATAAAAACAACAAGAGAAATGGAATCTCCCCCGTTACATGTTTGTTACGAAACTTTCTCAGTACTTGAATAGGGTGTGATGGTATTTTGCCAAATAGGTTCTAACACCAACAGACAAAAATCACGGTAATTTAGCAGGTAATGTGGGTGGAAAAGCTGTTAAAAAGCGAGAGATGTCTGGTGGCAGACGATTTCCAAAAGTTTCCCATTCACACCTAAGAACAATCATTGAAGGAGATCCTCCAGAGCTATAAGCACTGGTAAACTCACTTCAAAGGTACGGACACCGAGCTAACCGCGAGGATGGAAGAATGAGAACTATCTCCCCTAGCAATCACCAAAAGAGTGAAAAAATAAAATGCTATTGCTGTTGGGGCAACCCTAAAAGCTGAAGAAGAGAGCCCACAAACGTCTACACTCCCCACAACCAAGCATGAAAGTTCTATCTCACAATACACTGCTGCCCTGCTGATAACTGCTCATCCATTCTAAACATTAATGATCGAACCTGCTTCACCGCTTAAGATCGTCTCACCACACAAACAACTATAAGTGGCGTTTTAGATCACATTACTGTTTACAGAGACCTTTCCACCCATTCATATCTACAAGCTGCTACTTAGATTGTCTCCAACAGAAACCCGCACCGATGTGGGCTGAAGTAATCAATCATACACCAATACTCTACCCAGCCTTAACATAACAATGTAACTATTATGAGTTGAGTCTGGTGATGGATAGTGAAAATTAATTTCACTTTACTACAGATGGTCTTCTTCAATTACTTCGGAAAAGTCGGGCTTTATCTTGAATACAGACATTAAATGGAATGTGTAACTAAACAGTGCATGATGAGGGAGAGCTATGCAATTTTTCAAAGCTTCATTATAATATCGCAGTCTCTAATTTCATTACCCACCCGTGGCTTGAGGGAAGTCGAAGTTAGGGCTGACAAAAAGCCAGATGAGCAGACAAGGGTAGTCTAACAATTTGATAATTGTCCTCTGTGACGGAATGACTGATATTGGTACACATCAAGCCAGCATTGTTGCTGATGCCTAACACATAAGCACTGTCGTGGAATATGGCCGAAAAGTAATCTCTCTAGTATCCGATGTACTACAGCCAAAAGCATTTCCGGAAAGGGGGATCATCCGGATACTGAGACCCTGCCTCCTGGACTGGTACTTATGGACCCTAACCCACCTAACTCAGAAAACCACCTACATAACTCCCTACCGGACATGCATAGCACCTTTCAAGACACAAAACTTGAAGTAAATGAAAAGGAACCAGAGAATGAGGAATTAAAGGTGAGTATGGAAAATATTTAACAGTTGACAGCATACTGTAACTCCCTACCAGACATGAACAGCACCTTTTTAAGACCGAAGCACACAAATAAGGGGTATAAAGCATGAAATAAATGAAACGGAACGCAGTTGAGAGCGTACTTACAACACATCCATGGTGCTGTTACAATGATTACCCCACCTCCTCTAAGGCTCTGACAGTGGTGAAAATGCCCTTGATGCTCGTACAGTAATCCATTGTTGTGCTGCACTTAATCCTTAGCACTGTAAACTATAACTGTTTAAACAAAAACGAGCACGATCGGCACCCATTCTGACGATCGTCTACTCACGATGGCAGTGGAGCAGAATCTGGGAAGGGAAGCCTGGGGAGCAGGAAGCAAGCGTAAACACAGCTGTTCGGCACCATGCTCCAAGTTCAAATTACGGTTGAAAAAAAATCAGATATATTATTATTATTATTATTATTATTATTATTATTATTATTTGCTTTTTTACATTTTTTGGCCATTTGAAGTTGTGAAGGCCCAAGCCCAAAGTGTCCAGACACTGGGATGTCCGGGTACTGGACGCCTGGATATTAAAGAGATTACTGTATTGTCATGAAAAGTAACTATAAAAGGATGGTATCCATATCACATACTGCACCATTTTATTATTTCTCCATTTCCCATGCATTATGTCATCATGCTTCCTGTCTGAACTATCTTCTTCCAGGCCGAAACATTTGTATCTTCAGTACATGCAGTTTCAGTATAAGGGTACGTGTACATATGTCTTGATTATGATACTGTCTCTTCTTCTCAGTATATCAACTATGAAGATGGCATAGAGAAAGTGTCTAGAGGAGGCTACACACTAGTCACAATGGAGAATCATATCACTATTATCATCGAGTCCCTGTACACTGATGATCGTGGTCGCACTCCCTACCACATCGGGAAAAAGCCCATCTCATTCATGGCAACATTTGGATGGGGATTAAGGTAAGCGACATACTTGATCATATTTCTTGATTAAACCAACGCCAATAAATACTGGCTATCAGGATGATAATGTCATGGAATGACTCAAAATTAGAACAGTAGGTCAGAGATCAAGGTCACGGGGCTTAGATCAAATTTTGACCTAGCAAGATCAAACTTAGCCAGTTTTAATCTGATTCAGGCTGATTTCTTGATATGACTGATGATAAGGCAGAACAGCCAACTGCATTTGAAAACAGTTAGTCCAAGAGCCTGGATCAATATCGGTACCATCTGGTGGGGCAAATTCTAAGTGATATTTTTGAGTTCCTTTATGTCCTTGAATATAACTTGATATGATAGCAGTTGCAGATGAGTAGCTTTTTATGAGTAATCGGCCACTTTCAAATGGCCACCCCCTAAATAGATCAGGGCCCATAACTTTACTTCTTAGCAGGTAGAAATATGATCTTGGTCCCTGAACCTAAGTTTTGGTGTATTCTCTAATCATTGATGCCCATTAAGAATGTCTAAAAGGGTCGGCCATCTTGGATTTTCAAAATGGCGGACAAAGCATTATAACACTTTATACAATTTGTCTTTCTGGAGAGATACAGAGATGATCTTGGGTCTAAACTGAAGTTTTTAGGCATGGACAATCTGCTGGCGTCCATGCAAATGCTCTGTATATATCAGCCATCTTGATATTTCAATGTGGGTGGCAATATAGTTGTTAAAATCTATAATAAATTGGTGCCAGCAGTTTTGCTATTTCTACCTAACAAGCTGGTGTATGGAAAAAGAATGCCTTAAAAGAAAATACCATTCATCAGCCATGTTGAATATATCAAAATGGCAGGTATCATTGTGATAAAAGATTATGATTCATACTAGAGTTTCATGTTTGTAACAACAACTAAATCATTTAAAATCATTTATCACATCATCGAGATTTGTAATGAAAGGCTTTCCCTTTAATCTCCTCTTGATAGCTTCTGCCTTTTAGCACAATAAAGAACCCAGAATAAATTTATCAACTACTAGATCCTTATTTGACTGGAAATTTTCATAATGTTGATTACAGATACTTCCAGACATTCCATGCTTGGAAAGTATAGTTGCCAAACTGAGAATGTACAAATACTAATGCTTCAAAATATCTTTTGCTTCTGTGTGACAGTACAGTATTATCTTCATATGTATTCAGACTGTTAAACAATTGTATAATTTTTATATTATGGTGATAGTTTAAAATATATTTCATACACGATATTAACAGTTCTCATATCAGAAGCAACATTGTTACATCAGGTTTTTTCTGTTATACAGATAAGCGCAATGGAATGTTTTCAGTATTAAACTTTATACTTATGTTTCATGAAAGAAACAATGGTGCATGTACATATGACTTGTAATTACATTATACTTGTTACAACAAATATTGAGTGCACCATTCCACAATAAAACATTCCTGTACGTAGCAACATTCTGTATGTACAATTATAAAGCATGACCATGCATAGCCTATACATTATAACCTGATAAAGGTATTACATTGAACTGACTAGCTCCATTTTTCTTGTTAAAATATTAATATTATTGATGGTACACTGCCGATAAGATGTAATATATATATAGCGGCATTACTAAAAGACACAGTGGAGAAAAGTTAATGTACAGTGTTAACACTAGGTACTACAGCCTGCATGAAATTTTACAGTTCATAATAAAATGATGTAACTTTCTTAAATGTGTCCTGCAAAATATAAATGAAGCACAGCTACTATGGACATAACCATGAGAAAAGTTTGATTATCGGTACCGTTGATAAGTGGCTGTCTGTGAATAAAAGCTACTGCTTTGGAAGTGCTATCATACAAAAACGAAAAGTAGAGACACATGGCTATTCAAAAATGCATGATAGAAATTGTCCCACCAGGTGATACCGATGGTCTAAATTCTGGACAGGCTCAAGGCCTAAGTCAAAAGTCAAGGTAACAGAAGAAGATCAAATTTTAAGCCGTATATCTGTATGTGAAGATAATGACCAGGTTTAATTTGATTGGGACAAAACTTGATAAGAAAAGGACAGGGGTCACATGGCAAGGTCAACTTAGCTGTTCTTATCTAATTTAGATCTGGAAAGGTTTATGGTAATGCGAAAATAAAAGGAATTCTATACTGAAAACAGCCAGATGTTAAGGTCTCAGGGAAATGTCAAAAGTCAAGGTAGCATGCATGTCATCATACTCAGTTTCGATAAAATGTACTGAAAATTTTGGCTTGAAGATTTTGGGTGGAGCAATACTGAAGGAATTTTATCTTGAGAACAATCAGAAAAAGTCAGGCACGCAGGACAAGGTCATGTGTTTGGTCTTATAACTAAAATAGCTTTGATTCTGTTCAGACTATAGATGATGATAGGACTCAGGGTCAGAGAAGAATAAAGAAACTTAAATTTGAGATGATAACAATGATCAATCTCACAGGGCAAAAACAACTTATAATTTTGATATAATTTAGGTGAGAGTTGGTGGAAGGGTTGAGGGTAAAGGACAACTGAACAATCGGAATTTTATGGAAATGGGTCGAGGGTCAAAGTCACAGGGCAAAATCAAATGTCCGGCCATTGGAACAACGGGCGGATGTGGATATTGCACTCTAACTGTTCCTGCTTGCTCATTATGTCTTTGCTGACACCAGTCAGTTTTTTTTTCAATTTATGACAGGACTATAGGTGTGAAGGGGTTAATGAAGAGTATACCCGACCCTTTCTAATTCGGAATGTCTTCCACGGGCTAAAGAATACAGCCAGCTATTAGCAAAACTAAAATAAAAAGTAATGGAATCTGATGGTGTAAATATGATAATGATTGATAAGTTTTATGATCACACTCTTAATGATGATGACAGACGGTGTTTTAGACACCCTGGACAATCATAACCGTAATAATATCATGCTTATGCAGCTGATGACCATAACTATGCCAGTGTTTATTACGCAAGGGATAGGTTCATTCCTAACATTAATCCTCAGAAAAGGGTCGCCGTATTACCATCGTTTTATGCAACTTATTCATCGCCTGGAGGACGCTGGGATCATGAAGCTGTGGCTCAAGCAGATTATCGCAGGCACGATCAGGGAGAACAAAGCGATTTCCAGACAGAATGCTCAGCGTACTACAATATTAAATTTTGAGGTAACTATCCTAATCCTATACACCAGCAGTTCTCAGATGGGAGGAATTACCCCTGGAAAGAAATCCGAACATTCCAGGGGATGAGAGACGGAAACCTGAGGTTTCATTCTATCAGGATTTATCATAGAAAGGTCATATTACCTGGTTTGTAAACTCTGTTTTCAAGAAAATAGGTTTCCTAAGATGATTCAGTGCCTTCTTTAACCTCGCAAAGCTGTTGACTCAACAGAGGTTGTATTCGCCCGTGTGTGGAGTACAACTCTCATGTGTGTGTTGGGGTGGGGTGCTCCAAACACACACCCCTTCTCATCAAGGTGGAGTCAAAGGCTTTCGTCCCTTTAACTCTCTTCTTCTACCGACTCCCTTCAACATCTGTCTCTTCACCGTGCCATTGCATCTTAGACTCTTTTCTATCGCTACTTAAATAGTCACTGCTCTCATGAACTATCTGTTTGCATTCCTCCTTCCCTCTCGATTACAGCGGGCGCACGGCATCCGTCTAGCAGCAAACTCTCACCCATTTCCTGTCCAACTCTTCTGCAAGAGTACACCAATACTCCCAGTCCTTTATGTAAGAAACAGGCCAGCTATGTAACTGTCTTCCTCTGTCTGTATTTCCCTCTGCCTATGACCTCCAGTCTTTGAAAGGCAATGTGTCCCAGCATCTCAATGTGAACTGATTTTCTGAATTTCAATGTTTTATTCTAGGAAGAACAATCTTGCTGGTTTCTAACCTTTGGTTTCTTTTCTCTTCCGTAAAAAGTAGCTATTTCGATGTGTTGTTAGTTGTAAATTTTCTATACTGTCAAGTGATTTTGGTATTTAATATAATTTTTCTTTAGAAACTTCAAAATATTAGTCCTGAAATAAATGTATCATTCTACAAAAGTATAAAAAATTGAAAACCCTAAACTTTGTAAAAATTTCCTTCATACTGCCACTGGATTTCTTGCCATTAATATTAGCAAGCACCGCTAAGTGGAGGCAAAAAACTCTGGAATAGAGGGGTATTTAAAATTCCCCAAAGAGACATACCCCTCTTCAAAATTAGGAGAAGTACTCAATGCAATTTACTGAGAAAAGTGAGGAATGACCTGGAAAAGTACGAGTACTTCTGCTATAAACATCATCATCATCATCATCCGGACCTCCTCTCTCATCCTAGGGTAGGGTAAGGAATAACAATGCTATAAACAAAACATACAAATTATAGACGGAAAATCAAACCCTCACTTGTAGACAAAGAATATATTTATCAAACAGTTTCGTAGACACTGCCACCATCTTCAGTGGTCAAGATAGAGAAAGGGAATGACATACTGACAATACAAGAGTTCCATTTTATGCGTGCGTGTGTGTGGAAGGGAGGAGTAAAGGTGAGGTGGGATGAGGTGGATTGTAAGCGGGGATTTCCTAAGAGTGAAAGCGGGGGACACCACGAGGCAGGTCAAGTGTAATTCCTGTCTGACCCCACCTGTGTCGGTGCAGGAAGGGACATTTCCACCAGGGACCTCATTATAGGATCTAGCTTGTACATGCCTTCACTAAGGTTGAAATTCTTGTATTTTTGGATACACATAGCTTCAGTAATCTTTCTTCTCCGAAAGTCTTGACTTTTATACAGCAGATGACCACCTTGCCAGTCAATTCTGTTGTTGGCTTCACAAACATGATTAAATATTGCATTATTTAAATTACATGTTTTTTATGGCATACTTATGTTCCTTAATCCGTCCTCGGGTGTTCGTGACTCACGGTAGAGCCGTCCTTGTTTGCAAAGGAACCTGGCTCGTCTACCCCGTGAATACTTGATCACTTAACCCTTTTGTTTCTTCCGCACAACAGTAAGTGTCGGGTCAGACTGCTGTTCTTGGACAACATCTTGACTACAAATCAGATCTTGCAGCAATGCAATGGCCACCGGGGGCAACACGATTTGGAGCCTTGGCCATGGCTCGTGTTACTGCAGCCGAAGTCTGAGTAGTGACATCTACGGTGCAACTAGACTTGGCACCTGGCATGTTACCTATAATGAGGTCAAACATAGGTTCTTGCATGAAAACTGCAACTGTTGAACATGTGTAAAAGAGAGATGCTACCTGGATACGTGCCTCAGGGAACAATCTCACTGATCCGTCAATAAGCTGAGCTTGGACCTGTCTGCCTGTATATTCTTCATGACGAACAAGACTCTGCCTGACAGTGCAACCTGTGGAACCATTGTCTCTCAGAACATTAACAGAAACACCTCCCACAAACCCTGGCTGAACAAGGACGTCACTGTTACCTGTGGGAGGGCCTGTGGAGGAAGCGGCCAGCCATTGATAAGGCTGCATGGCACACAACTCTTCAAACGTGACAGAACTATATGCCTTAGGAGTCGTACCCGAACTAGGTGCACGAAAAGTCGTACACTGACTAGGTGCACGAGGGGTCGTACCCGAACTAGGTGCACGAGGGGTCGTACCCGAACTAGGTGCACGAGGAGTTGTACTCTCCATCTGGGGAGCAGGAGCACTGACGACCTGTGGAGGAGAGTTGACCATCTGAGGTGGACTAGTGAAATGTGAAGGAGGACCTGTGCTGGTGGGGACGGCACCATCGTGCGCCTGTTGAGGAATGAAGGCTGCATTTGCCTCCTGCCTCCGATACATTGGGGCTGGTGCTGAAAAGGTTTGTCCCGCTTGTCGATTGCGTGGCTGATACTGCTGCTGCTTAGGGTACTGCTGCTGGTTAGGGTACTTGTTGTACCTTCTCCAGTCAGGTTTCTGTGTATTGCACCCCTGGTCCTTCTGCGATTTGCCTGTACCATGACCATTATTCTGAAAATGGCCTTGATCCTGGGATTCGCTCTGGGATGGCTTCCCAGACTTGGCAGTATCTATCCTGTTCCAGGACAGCTGCTTACGAGTTTGGTACCCATACACAGTAAAGAAAGCATCAGCCTTTTCCACCATTTGGTTTGCATCCTTCACTTTGCACATCTTGAGCTAGGCCATAAGCTCAGCAGGCCACGACTTTTCCAGCTGTGTGCGCAGCACAATGTCGATTATTCCCTCTCGCGTGCTAGGAGTCTCGTCCTTCTCCATCCACTCACCTAAGTACGCTGTGAGACGGCCAAGGAACTGTACAGCTGTCTCCTTTTCCTGGAGACACGCCTTCATGAACTGATTGCTAGCGTCATCAACGGTAAGACCATACTCTTTGATAAGTGCGGTCTTCTTCATCTCGTACGTGAGATTATCTCCGCAACTTCTGTGGAGAATGTCGAGGGCAGGGAACTCAAACAGGCTAAGGAACTGAAGCCGCTTAGCTGCCTCATCCAGATCATACAGCCGTGCCATGTCTTCGAAACGAGCTATAAATGGCTCGATTCGCTCGTCTTCCTTGTAAGAAGGAAACTTGAGACGTGGAGTTGCTAGAACAGGTGCTGGGAGAGCACTAGTGGAGCTTGGGTTAGGTGCACCCGATGTGCCTGAAGCCAAGGAGTCTCGCTTCAGCTTCAACACTTCAAGCTCGTGTTTGTCACGTGCCTCGCGCTCGGAGCGCTCGTGTTCACTTTCTGGCTCTAGTTCCTTGCGCTCACGCTCTTTCTGACGTTCCTCGTATTCACGCTGTTCTTTCTCGTGCTCACGCCGAATTTTCGTTCTTCACGGGCGGCATTGTCGCATTGCTGCTCGTAATTGCAGCGTGACAGGACATAATCTCTAATTTCCTGGGGGTTAGTAAGCCCCATATCCTTGGCTTCCTGCAGGTATGAACTAGTTTCCATAATGCTCAGACTGAGAGTAACTAAAGACTGAGACTGATATGCTCTCTGGTGTGCAGCAGTCTACCTAACTAAGGGTGAGTGAGTGATTCCGGTAATAATTTCAAGCTAGGAGTTTATATCCTTGAATGAGGTCACGAGATGTCAGGGGGAAAATGAAAAATGCAACTATGAATGCTAGGAATACTAAGAATAGCTATCGAGTCGATTATCACGAGAGAATCGACTCGTGAAATCAAGTAACGATTTCACTTTTATGCTGGCTTACTTCGCCAATTCTCTAGAGTCGAAAATTTATAAACTTTCTCAACAGTACACAACAGAGACTAAACGCTCAAGAAGGCTGTATTACTGTAATGCTGGCCTCTGAGAAAGTTAGTTTCTCCCCTTAACATTCAAAAAATAATGATAATAATAATAATAAACAGGATCTTGGCTGAGCCAAACTCCTAGCTGGCACAACGGATTTAAGAATTAATACCAAGAGCTGGCCTAAGTACCAGTCGTGATTAATATAAGTTGTGCTAACGTGGAGTAGCAAAAGTGTACTAAATATGTGGGAAAATCAAACACGACTGTTACATTTAACAAAGCTCAAGAAAACGAACTGTAAATTTATTAATTACATGAGAATAAATTTACGTTACATGAATCAATTCAAAATCAAAGAAAGGGAAATGCACTCACTCAAGCACTCAGATAAATAGCTAAATAGCCTTAAACCTAGGAAAAACAAAACAGAAATACTAATCAGTAAAGATGAGACCGTCTCTGCTCTAGTCGATCACTAAGTTGGTGGAAGATTTGGGAGAACGCCGATACTGCAGGATTTTTCAAGATCACAAGAAGAAATCAATCCGCATTGGGTATAGCAAACCCGCTCTTCATTACTGCTAAAGGACGACTGACTGTGTTTTCGAATATCCAACGTAAGGGTGAAAGAGGCGTGGCCAAGTAACGGCTAAGGAGGCAAGTACAAAGAAATGACAGTTCGAAAATTATCACTCAGAGGAATGCGTTGTCTGTACATAAAGACAAACACTTGCGAAAGAATGATGAAAGTTTTGAAAATTTGATGCAAATACAAGTACATGAGTGGATGGTTAAGAGATTGAGCGAAATCTCATGCATTTCAGAACTATTCGTCTCTCGCAAAATTAATCGATTTCACTATTTACAATACATAATTTCACAATGTAGAAAATTCGTGACAACCTATTCACAAAGTTTAATATTTCTAACTCTCACCTCAGTGCATCCATCTCCATAAATTAAGATTTATCTAAGATCACTGTATGGGGACAAAACAACCTGTCTCACCGAATACTAGTAAAACCAAGTATATACGATTTACTAGTAGACAGATATGCCCAGATTCGTGTATTGCCTTCAATGCTACTAATATTACCATCTCCAAAACTACTGAAATTCTCGGTGTTTCAATTAACAATGTCCTCAGCTGCACCTCTCATGTCAGATGACTTGCTAAAACCGCCTCAGAGAAACCTGGATTATTAAACAGTATCTGTAACTTCTTCACTGACGAGCAGTTAGCTATAGTTTATAAGAGTCATGTGTGCTGTCAACTAGAATGTTGCTCTCCCCTGTCGAATGGATGTGGAGAGGTTGCACTAAAACAACTTGACAAAATTCAGAACAAAGCTGTTGAAATGATAAAAAAAAAGGCTGTTACAAATATACTACCTCCCCTAAAAGTAAGAAGGAAAGTTGCCCCCCTTCCATTATTTTACCAATACTTTTCTGGCAAATGCTCAGACGAAGTTGCGTTCATTGCACCACTTATCCATGCCTTCCC
>JAGKTI010001218.1:0-30440 GCA_018397915.1 Birgus latro | reverse complement strand
ATATATAAGGTAATTGATAGTGCCATACACCTGGAATTGACTAATTATAACTTAGCAACATCCAACCTGCACTCGTTCGCTAATTTCCCCTGCTTTTCCCCCCGCGAAATATGCCGTATGAGCTACTCTCGTAATATAAATGTATATAAGAAAGGAAGGGAGAAGCCTGAGTGATATTTATATTCACCTGGAACTACCTAAATTATATGTATTGTCTAGATTTCCTACGACTTATTTCTTAGCTTATACATTAGCAGCTGACATTTTCAACTCTTTGTTGCCAAGATACAGCCAGTTCGCTCTCGTCCTTCTCTGTGAAATGACGTCTGTCCATTTCTGGCACTTTTGCGCCTATTATAAAAGGCCCTGTGACCTCCACCCCTACTAAACATCGTGTGGGAAGCGGTCAAGGACTGTAGATGTATACAAGTGTAATAAAGTACTAGAAATAATAAAGTGTGAGTGTGTATATGAGTAGAAATGACAGAACACCAGTGGTGAATTAGCTGGAGTGGGAGGCTCATACATGCCCGTATTTTACATTGCTTTCACAGTGTGTTTTTTCTTTAGTATGGATTCCAAAATACTTGGAAATCACTGAATAGTGTTTCTAGTGATAATATCTGGCAGTGGTATTCAGATTAAGGGATGTCAGTAAGTGTAAAGTGGAGATTTAGTTACCCAACTTCAGAAGTCTCCACAAGTCCTACGGTAGTCGACGAGTGCTAAAAAAAAAAAAAATCCCAGGAGAAAGCTCAAGGTATGTGCCATAAGCATATTTAATTATAATATTCTAAGACTAATAACTGATTTTTAGCAAATATTTTTATAAAGTCAGTCGGAGCGCGAATATCCCCGCGAGAATGGCACGGAAAACCTCCGGTAATGAAGTGTTGACGTAATGGACTTGGACAGTGGTGGGTAGTGGTACGAGTAAGGTGTTGACGGGAGGGGCTAGAAACTGGGTCGGGCATGGTTCTGGTAATACATTATGTGAAGACAGGCAGTACTGGTTGACTGGTGTGGGTGATGCGTAAGTAGACTCTCACGAAATATTTCCCCGTAACTTGAATATGATGGATGTTAGAATGAATGGATCAAAGCTGGTCACCTTGAAGTGGGTGCAGTGCCTGATTGGTAACGGAATAATCGCGTGCCATTTCACTGTGTATTACACAACAATAACAGCAGATACAAAATATTATAATTTTACCAAATTACGTTGTGCTAATAAAGTGAGATTTCCGTATTTTTTTGGCGAGTATAAAGGAATCATGAACAGTTCTTATATACAGTGTCTCACGACTCTTGTTCAAACTATAAATCACACGGTAGGTTTTGCTTTAAAGAATGGACGCATTTTCCCCTTAGATTCCTCTTTTTAACTTTGTCCTGTTATCTCAAAAATATTATTCAACTTACACCGAAAGTATCGAACTAGAGTAGTGATACATATTCATCAATAAACCCTTCACTGTAAGATGCCTCTTCCAACCTGGATAAAGCCGTTTAGTTGAAGGGGAAAAAAAATGTACGCTTGTGGGTGGGTATGAAATGGGCAATTACTATAAAATAAAGTCAGGATAACACTGATATATAAAACCGTAATGCATGTTTGATACACCTTATCTCATCACACCAATAAACAATATTATTTTGCTCAGCAGAGTTATGAGAAACACAACTGCACTGCAAACTATCAGGCAGGTCTATTATGGTTGCTGAACAGGCTTTTGCTGGATGACACTTGGAAATTATTTTTATGTAACTTAAGATAGAAGTCAATGTCCTCTTATGTACTAGTACTGTCTAAACTCTTCGGAAACACCTCCAACATAATTTTGTTCAACAGAGATGCGAGAAACACAATGGGCCGCAGATTGTTAAATAGCCCAGTTGTGGTTGCTGAGCGAGTCAGGATGGTGTGGCTGTGGCTGGGAGGCACCTCAGCCAGGTCCATCTCCCAGCAGACTGGTGCCAGTCTCTCCACCGTGTACCGCTGGATCAGGCGATGGCAGGAGGACGGATCACTGGAAACCAAACCTTCCCAGCGTAGGCTTCGCAAGAACCCCTGGGCTATTGAAAGGTGTCGTTTACCACCTGTAATAGACTCTGAAGCACAAACAGTTAAAGAAGAAAAACTTTTAGATGCAATTTCTTCAGCTGCCGAGCCATCTCTATACAAGGAAACGGAACGGTGTGAACTAGAATGGCACTCAGTAGAGCGCATACCTCCGCCAAGGCCCAACATAATGCTGGAAAAAGACTACCTCCCTATAAAAGCATATTTAAATCCGCTACATCCGGAATTTTATATCTATCCGCGCCAAACTGTACACATTCGTAGATGCTAAATATGCCTGATTTTTTTTTTTTTTCAAAATCCATGCAATATTCACTGAAAAAATTATTAAAATGTCGAGAAACGCCCTATTTTGCAATGTTAAAGAAAGTGAAAAAAAAAAAAAAAAACCGGCCCCGCACCCTTTTCCCGTTCCGCACCAAAATTTAATGGAGTCTATTCTGGGACAAGGCCCACTCTTGTACCATGTTTTGTGGAAATCCGTCCAGTAGTTTTTTGTGTAATCTTGCTCACAAACCAAACAACAAACAAACAAACGGACAGGGATGAAAACATAACCTTCTTGGCTAAGGCAACAATGTTAAATTCCGGCAACATGCAGGTACACTCGTTTTGTAATTCCAGTTCCATCCAGCTTCACCAGTAATCCAAAATAGTTCCACACTACTTTCCACAAATGGTATATCCAGATGGGTCTTCCAAAATTTTCTTGTATAATTTGTAAAATATATGCGACAATCATTGGAATATGAGGTATGATGAAGTCACAAAAAACTTTTACTTCAAATGGGCACTGAGAACGCAATGTTATGAATAAGTTTCAGTGTTTTGATGATATATAATTTTTGAAGCAGGCGCGGACTTGGGCAACTAATTAATCAGAAGAAAAGGACAGAATGATATACCAAAATATAAGGTTTACATGTATCAGTACACTAGCATTTGGCCATATTATCGATATCCTGTGATTAAAATAAATTAAAGAAAAAGACATTTTCATTTTTTTTTAACTGCTGAAACGCATTTAGTGATAATTCTAGGAATCATGCCACTCCCCTTTTCCAAGCGCTGGATTCGGCTTGTGAAGTACTTTGACAGTACTTGTCTGACCTCTCTGTACCTTCGCTAACTACGCTAACATGTGTTCCATATACCACCATAGAACAATGAAAGCTTCCTTGCACATATGGACACTCAGATATAATATATCTTAATTAACAATATGGCTAATGTCTGGGGGACTCTGAGGATAACAGAGTGGTGGTGAAATAATCGTTAGTATACGAAGAGATTGCAAGATCCAAATAAAATTATTTTGCTTTTGCTGGAATAAAATAACAGATTATTCGCTATTGCCCAAATTAATCTCAGTGATTTTTGTTGTTGTTGTTGTTGCTATAATTCTTGCTGCCGTTTTACATATGCTTAATAATATGTGTTGACGTTAGATGGGAATAATATACAGTTCCAATTTTTGAGCTGAGGTTAGAAGGCAGAACTGATCCCTTTACATATTGATTTAATTTCCCACGTTTTCCTTGCTGTCCTCTGTCAAAGATTTTCACTCTGTTATTCAGAAGATTTCTTTGTAATACATACTGTACTGTTTAGCTAAAATAAAGTGTCTCACCGAGTATTTAGTTAAGTTCTTTCCTGATAGCATTTGCTACTCTTGGAGTTAAAATGGTTGTAAATTATTAATAATAAAATATCTGATCACTAACGACTCATATATGCCCAGGTACAAAGAAAACTAACCACTTCAGCAAGTTAAAAAAAAATCGGGATTCATTGAAAGAGTAATCATTCACTGCAATGAGATACCACTTTTCTGTTACCTCTTTCAAATCACTGCAGCATCCATGGGCCCTAGGCAAATATCCAGTGTTAATCAGCTTAAAATACTCTGAGGCAACGAAGTGTAGTGCTTTAAATTACTGACACGATACAAGACAAATTGCGAGCTTTTAAAGTTCCCTGTTTTTTTTTTTTTTTTAAAGCAACCTTGCTAATGTTATTCATTTAAAGGGGCAGGGAGATCTGCAATACTTACTTGTCTACATGAAAATATTATACATGTACCCTTCGTGTCATTTTTTTTTCTTATGGCATCAAAACCAGGGAAACCTAATCAGATCTTGCTAAGCTGGCTAGTAATTCGCAATTAGGTTAGAAATGGTGGAATCACGCTTTAATAAATCGAAATCCCAGACATGTGAAAGAAGTACTATGGCAACTAAATTTTAATAATAATAATAATTGGCATTATTTAGAGGGCAGAATCCTTATATAACTGCTTTAGAAGACTGAATCAGGAACTAACTGCTACCATGCTTGAGAAGATGATACCTGTTATGTTTCGGAAACTCAGTGGGCTATCGCATACAGACAGATTAGCTACTGTTGGCAGTTCATAGAAGTGTATTTTTTAAAGGTCTCGCTGTCTACAGCACAAAACTCTCCTGAACATCTTCATCAGTGAATTCACTCCAATGAAGTATGCTTAATTTTAGTCTTTCTAACTGAGTGGATTTTCTACCAGTAAGGCTAAATATAAAATTATTTAGCTTCACACTACAGGAGGTCTCCATGGTGCTGAATAGAAACTGTACGGAAGAAGTATAGAATACGTATCACGATCATGAAAATAGCTTGTGGATAGAGAGGAAGGCAAATGAAGAAGTTAAGAAATATTGCAGAATTTGATTTGTAAGAAGTACCCCAAGATGATATGCGAGTCTGACTAGGACTGTATATGAGGTGGTAGATGAAAGGAGTGAGAAACCGAGAATGAACTGCATGAATGGTGGTTAAAAAGTTGTATGAATAATGATGCTATGGGTTGGAGTGAAGGCAGCTTGATGGTGAAGGACATGAAGACATGGAAATGATTAGTTTGTTGCTATCCCATCTGAGATTAAGGTGTCTGGCTTTAAACACATCTGTGTTCCCTGGCTGAAGAGGTAAGGCTTGCCCATAAGCCTTGCCTCATGAAGGTTATTAGAAAAAAAGAACTACAATGATCTGGGGAAAAAAACCTGAGTGTTTATTATAAATTTCACTGTAAACGAATATAACTTACATTGGTACTTTCTTAATCCCATCTCAGACATGGCAAGGTGATGTTCAAGTTATAAACGTCTTTTGTATGATGTCTTATACCTGCTTCCTTCAGACTATGCAAGTAATTTTGGACGGCATACTGAATGGGTTGCACATCACCAATTACCTATCCAGAAAGAGAGGACCTATCTAAGATTAAAAATCTTGTGAGATTGGCAGTAATTAAGAAAACATGGCATATCTTTCCTATTTTCTGTTTTCTATGAAAGGAAGAAGGAATCAAATGCCAGGAGCCAGCAACATTGTTCCTTAAAATAATAATAATAATAATAATAATAATAATAATAATAATAATAATAATAATAATAATAGCAAGCTAACAGGGAGCCCAATTCAAGATCTGTTGATTTCGAGATGCCTGGACACACTGCATTTCAAATGTATCCATACTATATTATTGTAACCATTCTTTATAACCGTACTTTGTAACCGTGTATATATAAAACCATACATTCATAATACCTTAAACCTGTGGAAGTGACCAGTACAGCTTCTATCAGCAAAATTTCATAAATTGCAATGCAGGCATCAGCCGGCTTCGCCCTGGCTGTGCCCTCTGCCTCGCCTCGGGAGTTGGGGGCTGTGCACCGAACGGAGTACATCTGCGGAGTTCTCCTCTAAACAAACCTCCGTAGTTCATCTTACCAGATCTTTACAATTAACCTAACTGGGGAACGAGAAGGTAATGGAACAAATTGGTAGCAGCTGTGAGTCGGATCTGCTTTTCATCGCCTCCATACAGTGATTTCTTAGTGGCACAACCAAACTTATTAGTGCCGGTGTTCTTTTCTACTTCAGTCTGCACACCTACCGCACGCCTTGCCATTCACTTGCCTTGTGTTTGTGTTGCCTTCGTTTTCATTGGTGAGAACTTCCTACTGTTCTTCCCTGAAGTTTATATCACCACCGATCTGCAAATCACATCAATTCTTACCGGAAGGTGCACAGTTAACATTCAGTAAGTGAGTCTCAAGTGACCATTCTCACAACCCTCCTGTTTTAGAAAATAGTAATAATTTAACACCCCTCCACACCCCAACCGCCCCTTCTCAACCCCACCTCGCAGTAGGCTGATTAAGAGACCGCCGGCCAGACCACCCCCACAACCACACCCAGCAACTGCCCCGCACCCCCCTTCTCCACCTCCATTTCCTTTCCCTGGGTAGGGAAGGGCGGTGATGATTCAAACACTTTTAACATTTGTTTTTTTAAACTCAGGTTTAAGCACGAGCATAATATGGTTTATGTTAAAATGTCACATCATTCGGCTCTTTAGGCTGATAATATGAAAATCTTAGCTCTTCTCATCTTTAAAGCTATAGTTAACGAAACACAAGGAGTAGACTGTAGCACCAGTCGAGCAGGGCAGTACTCCCAAGGTGGATGGAAAACTGATGACAGGGAGAGCTGGAGCTCCCGTTTCATCGGCCATCAGGACTAATTCCTGACCATCCCCCTTTGCTGAACTCTTTCAGTGTCTCAGTAACACAGAGAGTAGGACAGCATGCTCTCCAATACAAGTTTCTCTAACTGTCAACATCAAACTACACGCACGCTACACACTTCACTTCCTTGTCAAAATTCGACAAAAATGGCGTCCAAACACATAGCCTTGGAGTCCCCCGGGGGGGGGGGGCAGTATATGCCCCAATCATCCTCACCTCTCCCGATAATGATTCTAGGAGCTGCCTAGAACCACTGTCTGACTCTCTCCTTCTTCATTTCTGTAACATTCGCAGCCTTTCATCTAACTTTCGCTCTGTTGAGCACCACCTCTCCTCCTCTAAACCTCACCTTCTCTTCCTCGCCGAGACTCAGCTGTCTGAGGCAACTGACAGCAAACCCTTTTCTGTATCCTCCTACTTTCTCTATACTCATTTCAAAGCCAAAGGTGGCTGTTGTGTATGTGTACGCAACGATCTATCTTGCTCTCGAGTTCCTGAACTTGATTCTTCTGAATTCTTTACTCTCTGGCTTCGGCTTTCCTGTCATTCTCTGACTAAATATATCTGTGCTTTATACTTATCTCCTAATTCTACTGACTATCAAAAATTCTTTTCCTATCTTACTTCTACAATGGAACACATTCTATCGGTTTCTCCTTTCTCTGAACTTTCCATTCCAGAAGATTTCAATGTTCACCACCAACTTTGGCTCTCCTCTCCTTTCACTGATCCGCCTGGTGAAAAGCCTGCATCTTTTCTATCCTTAATGACCTACAGCAGCTTGTACAGCACCCTACCCGTTTTCCTGACTGCCTTGGAGAGAGTTCCAACATACTTGACCTCTTCCTAACAACTTAATCTTTCTGCTTACACTGTTAATCTTTTCTCTCCATTGGGCTCCTCCGATCATAACCTTATTACCTTAACCTGTCCTATCGCTTGGTACGGCCTATGGACACTCAAAAAAAAAAAAAAACGCCGTCTGTGGCACTTTGGAGCTGCGGATTGGGAGGCCCTCAAGCAGTACTTCTTTGATTATCCCTGGAATGATTATTGCTTCCATGGCCGGGAGCCATCTGAGTGTGCCTTGCACATTACGATTATTTTCTCGGGCATGGAAGCATACATTCCTTTCTCATATCCTTTGACTAATGCAAGAAAGCCTTGGTTTAATCACGCTTGTTCTAATGCTGTCCGCAACAAGGAGAGGGCCTATAAAAGGTACCGGAGCCAACCAACCCCTGAATCGCATCTTTTTTATATTTCTGCCTGGAATCGTGCTAACTCTGTTCTTCGCTCTGCTAAAAATAATTTCATCCGTGCTAAATGCCCTTAACTCTCCAACTCGAATTCTCCTCGCTCCTTCTGGCACCTTGCCAAAACCTTTCTAACAATTTACCTCATCATCCTCCCCTCCTCTTTTCTACTCTGATGGTTCTGTAGCTATTTCTTCTGCTGATAAAGCAGATCTCTTTGCTCAGACTTCCTCCTCCAATTCCACCTTAGACGATTCTGGTGCTGTTCCTCCATCACTTCCCCCCTTCTCACTTCCTCATGGCTGACATTAAAATTTCTTCAGCTGATGTATTTTCTGCAATCCCTGGCCTCAATACTAACTCGGCATATGGGCCTGATGGAATCCCACCTGTTGTCCTCAAAAACTGTCCTTCTGTGCTTACACCCTGCCTAGGTAAACTCTTTCGCCTTTGTCTATCAGCTTGTACCTTTCCTTCTTGCTGGAAGTTTGCTCTCATTCAGTCAGTCCGAAAGAAGGGTGACCATTCCCAACCTTCTATCGTCCAATAGCTTTAACAACCGGTGTCTCAAAAGTTTTCGAGTCAGTTTTAACAGTAAAATCTTAAAGCATCTTTGCTGTCACAACCTTCTTTCTGATCGCCAGTATGGGTTCCGTAAGGGATGCTCCACTGGCGATCTTCTCACCTACCTTTCAGACTCCTGGTCATCCTCCTTTCGTGACTTTGGCGAAAGCTCTGCCGTTGCACTTTACATCTCAAAGGCTTTCGATCGAGTCTGGCATAAATCTTTAATTTCCAAACTGCCCTCTTACGGTTTCTATGCTTCTATCTGTGCCTTCATCCTTAGCTTCCGTTGTGGTGGTTCTATAGCCGCTGTTGTAGACGGCCATCGTTCTTCTCCTAGATCTATCAACAGTGGTGTTCCTCAGGGCTCTCTCCTATCACCAACTCTCTTCCTTTTATTCATCAATGACCTTCTAAGCTGTACATCTAACCGTATCCCCTCATACCCTGATGATGTGGATCCACCCTTCTCCTTTCCATTCAGATCCCGCAGCATCAATCTCAGCAGTTACTTCAACAAACAAGGGATGAGGCTATGGCACACCTAATGTCTGACTTGGTCAGTATCTCTGATTGGGGTAAAAATAATCTTGTTGTTTTTCAAGCATGAAAGACTCAGTTAGTACACCTATCAACCCGACAAAAACATCCACAGGAATACCCCTGCACAGTTGTTTTATTCGCCCTTGTGTGTCAAGGCATCTTGAAATGAACGGATCTTGAATATGGCTCTCTTTCATTTTGTTGTTTTTGTTTTTTCTTGGAGGGGACAGTAGATGCGGGCCCATGGCCTTTGGTTCCTTCTTCCTTGCAAAAAAAAAAAAGTGACTAAATCGTCCGAACCATCCCTACCAGTGATGATGGTTCGGACAGAAGGGGTGGAATGGTTCGGCCATACTATATATTACTCGGCATATTCTTAAAATTATGTAAGTTGGATTAGATAAAAACAAATATTTACTAATTCAAAGACATTTCATTGTCCTAAAGTACAATATTAAATTTCAGAATACAAATGAACCATTTGATATATTAAAAGAAAAATATATATATATTTTATAACTGAAATAACCTTCACCAGATTTTTTAATAACTGACTTAACCTCTTACCATCCACTTCAAAATTATGCATAATTAGCCTTTTCTCTCTCTCTCTCTCTCTCTCTCTCTCTCTCTCTCACTTGAACACTGACTTCACTTTTCATTTTCAAGGCCTTATATCAGACTGACTAACTTAAGACTTTTAATGCATAGTGTAGCCTGCAAAACTAAAATAGCTGTAATACCCCTTCCTTCTTTTTTCACTTTGAGGAATAGTTTAAATAAACAAAACTATAAATATATATTCCTTGATAACTATTAAGAATGGTGTTTCACTATGCGTTCAAAAATAAATTATCAAAAGCAGCATTATTATTTGATAAGGACGCTCACCTCTTACCTCATTTTCTTCACCCGAGTCATTTTCTTTCATATTCGCCTTCGTTGTGCTTATTCCCTTTCATCATCACTGTAATATTTCACATTCCTTCGCCCTCTCATTGTATGTTCAACATTTTCATTCTCATTGTATATTAAACATTTTCATTCTCATAATTTATAAGTTTTCTTACTTCGCTACATCTAAAAACAGATCTCTCTCCCGTCTGGCAACGACTAGCGACTAAACGTGAGGAAGTAGATCCCGGGTGATGTAGAACCTTGACTTGTCTTCGTAGTGGCGGATCCTACCCCAAACCTTCTTCCTCTACTCATACAACACTTACCACTGAACTCTCTTACACTACTACCACTACTGCTCTTACTACTACCACTAATCCTGTTCTTGAGAACCTAGATAACATTCTTCCAGATAAAATAAATGCAGATTCACCATCCTCTCTAAATGACTCTAGAAATTCACTCCACTCCTTCTCCTACCACTTTCCCTTATTTTTTGGCAACAACAGCTCGCTTCTCAACTCTAACACAAATAACTACCATCACTTCCTCTACCTCTCAACCCAGTACTTCAGTTACTTCCACACTTCCTAACCTCACACTCTTCCAACGACGGCGAATCGGCTCCCCCGTCCACAGTCCTTATACTTTGATGATGTTAACTGCCAAAAATTCACTGGGGAGGATAACTCTATATCAACCTACGACTTCCTCAGAGAGATCGAAACAGACATTCACAACCGACAAATCACAGCTGAACCCCTAAAAATCTCTTGTCTTGTGGATCGGTTACACCAAGGCAAATCACAAAGAGGAGCTGCAATTCATGCGGGGGATTTCGAGGATTGTCAAACATTCAATGCATTCTACCAGCAATTAATACAGCTCTGTTGTAAACATATCAATGCCGCGTCTTCCATTAGCTTAACTAATCTCCTCAGACAAATAGAGACGGATATGAAAATACCATTAAAAGATGCAAAACTGTTCGAGGCAGCAGCTGCAATGAAAGCTACAAGTTCTGAGATGCGCCAGTTGATGCGTGACACTCAATGGGTAACAGAAGTTAGTAGACATCCTATGCTTACACTAGACAATTTTGGAGATTTGCTGGGTTACCTGGGATTTATGAAATGGTAGATGACAGACAGCAGGAGATAGCCCACTACAGATTAGGTTTAATCCAGGAGGCAAAATTGTTAACATCTCAAAGGCAATACAAGAAAGATCAGAATTAAACCTCACTCGTCAGCCCAGTACTTGCACCTCAGCCTCTCGCTCTGTGGATGGCACTGCAAAAGTATTCCACACTTCCGCCACTTCATCCGATTACTCACGTTCTGCGACTGACTACGAAGGGGAACCTAACACTAACCGTTCCCACTCACAATACCGGTCACCAGTCAGCGGTCCTGACCAGTCTAATGTGCGACAGGGTAAACAACCCTCAATTGTGTGCTGGCACTGCGTCCTGCCGGTCATCGAGAATCCAGTTGTTATTGTAAACAAAGATGACATCGCTCACATGGGTGACAGCGCACACCTTCGTGATCCCGTCGTCCTACATGCAAATATCACAAGAACAGTACAACTCACTCAGCTAAGGAGTGTCATTACCTAGTGCCGCCAGTCGAGGGAACAGGAGCGCCCGTATCGGAAGAATGTGACATAACAATAACAGATATGCCCGTACCAGAACAATGTATTGTAACAACAGGAGACCAACTCCTCATTTGCCAAGTAGGGCCAATAACTTCTTCAGGCTTAGTTATTCAAGGATGGTGCGAAGGCATACAAACCTCGTTTTTCATGGACACAGGATCTATTGTAAATTTTATCTCTGATACCTCTCTAAACAGCATTAGGGGAACAAGTTAAAAGGTGGGGAATCCTCGAACCATCTGACATTTGCCTATGCGGCGTGGATGGCTCAGAGTTTAAGGTCAAGGGAAGAGTCACTTTAGAGGTACAATCTGATAAAGCCTTGACACCTTTTACTGCAGAATTTCATGTAACAAACGACCTCAGATATTCAGCAGATACCCTTATTGGCTTACGTACCATGGGACAACACTCCATCACACTGTTACCTGCTTGTGGTAGTACAGACATACATGGGTTCCCAGTATATAACATGGTATAACTCACGTCCTGTACTTTCCTAAATAAACTCAGTCACTCAGTCTCACGTGACCCCATCACTACCTGAGAGTAAAAATGTGTATTCCCTATTATCTGAGAGTAAAGAGGCAAATCCACCATTTTCTGAGAGTAAAGAAGTAAATTCACTAACATCAAATGATACACCCTCAAAGCATTCAATAGTGGATCATGATAACTCCTCTAATGACAACACTATAGCCGACTCAGGCACGTCTCAATTAGCTACCTCACAGAATGAGAGAGTAGTGGAACACAAAGACTGGAGGCCATAAGCAGCAGGAAATACAAATAGAGGAAGACAATTCCATAGTTGACCTACTGCATATATGAAGGACTGAGAATAACGGTTAATTCTTGTACGAGAGAAGTGGACAGAAAGTGGATGACATTTGTTGCTAGAAGTGTGTTATGCACCTGCCATAGTGATGAAGGGATGCAAGAAGACAGTTCGTAGGAAAACTGACCACTGAAGTAGCGAGAGAAAGGAGATAAAAATGCAACAGTGTAGCAAAGAGACAGAGGATGAAAGGAGCCAGTAACAGCAGGGGAGTTAATAAGATGAAAAGGTTGTGATTCCACCTTGTTGAGACGAGGTGTATGTGGGAAGCATCAGCATACATCAAAGTTGTACTCTACACAGGAGCGAATAAGACCCATGTACAGAAGTCAACAACTATGCAGGGCTAAAGAAGGCTTAATCGGCTCAGCACGTCTAATCCCTTGAAAGAAGATTTCGTAATAGAGGTAATATGATAATGCCAACATAAATCCCGAGGGAATGAAACCTCGAGTATGTTCAGCGATGATATCAGATTGAGATGGATATTGTTGAAAAGTAGAAAATAGTCCTGCAAAAAATTCTGCCTGGTTGAAAGATGTAAGAACTGTGATTTTGATGCATTAAACCCCATCATGTCCCGACCGATTTTCCACCATTGACCCTCCCCAATCCCAACCAGTTATTTTGGGGGGGAAAATTGGCTCAAACATCCGCTTTTGGTGAGAAACATCGAAAATTCATAGAGAAATCGCCCACCTGAGCTTAAAAATGTCCAATACTATAATAATAATAATAATAATAATAATAATAATAAAGTTTATTTCCACAAATCGTGGTTATTCATATAACAATATAAGTTATGTATACAACCACAGTACAAAGTGTAGACATGAAGGTTATACCCTGTAGTTACAAGTGTTACGGAGTATAATACAAGGTATATAACTGTGCAATTATCAATATACCAGAAGTCATTATACTTTCTATTTCAAATTGTTGTGTTTATGAATTATTACATCAGAATTTTACAACATATTTTACTAGCTTGTTATTGTTTAGCATAATACAGTAAGATTATTGACCGGTGTTTAGTAAGTGACTGTTTAGTCTAATTTTGAAGCTGTTTAAGCTATGTGATTCCTTGACATTTTGTGGGAGATGGTTCCATATCTTTGGCCCTATTACTGCTAAAGATCTTGCACTTGAGTCGGTATTAACCTTAGGAACGTATAGATTGTTTTTTTTGCCTAGTAATACTTTGTGTCATATTGTGTACCGATGGAAAAGAAAAGAGATAGTCAGGGTAGAGATTAGCTAGATATTTGAAGACTGTGACAGCTGTGTCAAACTTTATCATGCTTTGAGTACCCTCACCTGGCTTGCTCTTTATGTCTGGTCTGGCTGCAGAGAAAATGGTAGTATGGGAGGGTAAATTAACCAAAACCGCTCAGAATTGGTAATTATTTATTTATTTGGTACAAATTTATATGTAGTACAAGAGTATATTGGGTTTCACACAATATTATATGCGATATAAGCATTGTTCACTCACCAAAAACATCAACATATGGCACCTTGCTTTAAATTACCACTTCATCACTTCTGTTTGTTTCTTCCTCTGGCTTGTTTCTTCCTCTGTCATCCACCTCAGGAATCACTTCCACCGTGAATTTCGTCATTCGAGAGGCCATGGCGCAACATGTCTTTACTGGCCAGGTCACTGCTAACAGGTGAGTTGCCGAGAAAATGGCACGTGGAGAGGGAGGGGGGTCAGGTGGGGCCAGGCAATATCCCCACCTGACGGCAGGTAAAGGAAGGTCTCCCACATATGCCTACGAAAAATCACCTGTGAATCTGAAAAATGTTCAAATGACGGACCTTGCAATTGCATCACGTGTAAGTATGTCGTCGGGTGTCACCATGACAAAACTTTGTAATATACCCATACGTCGACGGGACGCCTCGGGTTAAAAACAAGATTTCTTTTACCCCAGTTAGAGATATCAGCCAGGGTCACTTATTAGGTATGCCATAGCCTCATTCTTTGTCTGTTGGAGTAACTGCTGAGAGGGACGCTGTGAGAGGCGGAGGGAAAAGTGAAGTGTGGAGTCATCAGTGTATGCGTGGATAGGGTTAGATGCAGTTTAAAAGGTCATTGAAGAATAAAACGAGAGTATGTGATAGGACAGAGCCCTGAGGAACACTACTATTGATAACTCTAGAAGAGTGTCCATCTACAGCAGCAGCTATAGAATGATCAGAAAGCAAGCTAGAGATGAAAGCACACAAGGCAGTTTGGAAATTAAATACTTATGCCATACTCGATCGAAAGCCTTTGAGATGTCAAGTGCAATGGGAAAGCTTTTGCCAAACACACAAAAAGAGGATGATGAGTAGTATGGAAGAAAGATGAGAAGATCGCTAGTGGAACGTCCCTGGCACAACCTATACTGACGATTGGAAAAAGGTTGTGATAGGACAGGTGTTTTAATATTTTCATATTAAGAATAAATTGTTAAAAATAAGAAATACGGTATGTTACAGCAACTGCACGATTGTTAGAGACCTGGCAATGGTCACCCTTATCTGGGAAAGGCTGAATGAGAGCAAACTTCCAAAAGGAAGGAAATGTACAAGTTGATAGACAAAGGGAAAAGAGTTTACTTTGGCAGGGTGGAAGTACAGAAACAGTTCTTGAAGACAACAGGATTTACCCCATGTGGTCCATATGCTTTGTTGGTATTAAGGCCAGCGATGGCAATAAACACATCATCTGAAGAACTTTTAATGAAGTCTTAGGGGGGGAAAGTGATAGAGGGAGAGCAGCAGAATTATCTAATGAGGAATTGGAGGAGAAAGTCTGAGCAAAGAGTTCTGCTTTACAGTGCCATTAGAGCGGAAAAGAGGAGGGAAGGATGATGCAATAAAGCTGCTAGAATGGTTTTTGGTAAGATGTCAGAAGGAATGGGAAGAATTGGAGTCAGTGAGTTAAGAGCATTTAGTAAAAATTAAAATATTCTTTTAGCAAAGTGATGGACAGACTTAGCACAATTCTTAGCAAAAACATAAAAGAGATGAGATTTAGAGGTGGGTTGGCTCTGGAACCTTTCGTAGGCTTTCTTCTAGTGGACAACATTAAAACAAGCATATTAAACCAAGGTCTTCTTGCATTAGTCACAGGATAAACGACAGTAATGTATGCTTCCATGCCCGAGAGAATTACCTCTGTAATGTGCAAGGCACACTCAGATGGCTGTCGACCATGGAAGCAATAATCATTCCAAAGAAAATCAAAGAAGTACTGCCTGAGGGTCACTCAATCAGCAGCTCCACAGTGCCACAGCCACCGCTTCTTGGAAGGGTCCAACAGCCTTACTGGTGCAATAGGGCATGTTAAAGTGATAAGGCTGTGATCAGAGGAGCCCAACAGAGGAAAAAATTAACAGTGTAAGGAGAAAGATTTGTTGTAAGGAAAAGGACAGGCAGTCAGGGATACGAGTAGGGTGCTGTACGAGCTGCTCTAGGTTACTAAGGATACAAGAGATGTAGGCTTGTTTACCAGATGGATCACTGAAACTAGAGGAGAGCCAAAAGTGGTGGTGAACACTGAAATTACTCTGAGTGATTTCAGAAAAAGGAGAAACTGATAGCATGTCTTCTATCTTAGATGTAAGATATTCAAAGAATTTTTCATTGTAATTCAGGGGATAAGTGCACAACACAGATATATTTAGTCAGAGAATGACAGGAGAGCCGAAGACAGAGAGTAGATAATTCAGAAGATTCAAGTTCAGCAACACAAGAGCAAAAAATTTTGTTGCATACATATACACAAAAGCCACCTTTGGCTTTGAAGTGAGTCTAGAGAAAGTAGGAGGATACACAGAAGGATATGCTCTCAGTTGCATCAGACGGCTGAATTATGGTGAGTACAAGAAGGTGAGTTTTAAAGGAGAGGTAATATTCAATAGAGAGAAAATTAGAGGAAAGGCCACCTTGCAGAAATAAAGAATTGAGTCAGACAGTGGTTCCAAACATCTCTCTTAGCCATCACCAGGAGAGGGGCGGATAGTGGGATCTTTTATGCCCCTCCCCCTCCAATGGGAACTCCAAGGCTGGATGTTGAGATTCCATTTCTTTTAATTTTTAATAAGAAGACTTGTGTGCAATGTGCATTTAGTTTGGTGATGACAGTTAGAGGAAGTTGTATAGGAGAATAAGCTGGCCTAGTTTCTGTGTTACTGAAACACTTAAAAAGTTCAGTAAAGGGGGATAGTCAGACACGAGACCTGAGGGCTAATGAAACGAGAGCTGCAACTTTCCCGGTCGTCCACTTTCTGTCCATCTCGGGAGTACCGCCCTGTTCGGCTGGTGCTACAGTCTACTTGATCTTACTACCTAACTCCTCTTTCTAATTTCACTCTGATGGAGGAAATTAAAAGTTGTACTATACCTGATCTCTAGTGTTCGGAAAATTGTATATTGAATTGAAATACATCATCTGGAGATCTCGAGAAGAATAAACTGAAAAAGTGATCATACTGGAAAAAACCCTCAGGTAATAAGGCAGCTCCCAGTTGAATATCAGTCGTCTGTCACTACCGGTCATTGAACAGAAGAGTTATCCCGAGCATGTGAGGCTGAAGAGTACAGACATTAACACTTAGGTTCTTATAACTCACATCTGGATGAATATCGGTTGGCATCAGCTAGAATTAGAGTCCTAGAGTTGTGCCGACCATGAGAAAGATGAACACGATGTAGACTTCACCGTTAGGATCATTAGTGAATGGTGAAGGAAGCCAAGAGTAGCCGAGAAAATAATTATAACCCTTCAATACAATGATGTCTTTGAAAATATATTGTCACTTCTGTAACATAATATATAGCAGGGTTCTCAACGTGGGATTTGCAGCATGGTTTCCAGGGGATACTTAGATGGCTAACGAAAATGTATTACAAGCTACTGAGAGAGAGAGAGAGAGAGAGAGAGAGAGAGAGAGAGAGAGAGAGAGAGAGAGAGAGAGAGAGTGAGTGTGTGTGTGTGTGTGTGTGTGTGTACAGTGGTTAGAGATGCCCGTATCAGGTTGGTCCACATTCAAACAGTAGCCCTAACTGAGGAGGGGGGATACTGCCCCATTAGAGTCAGCTGGCCGTAACTGATGCACGTATGCGCGTACTTGTTGCCTTACTGTCTCCAGATATTTTTGTTTAACCTGAATGAGGTAAGTCCATAAAATTTACAGCAATGTCTTGGTGTTTTTCCTAATTCGATTATATGTAAAGTAGTAATTTTTTTACCCCCCAGCTGACGAAGACAAAAGAGCGTATTGTTATCACTGAGATTATCAACATAGGTGGCGTAGAGATCTCGTTTCCGCAGCAAATCTCAGAAAGTAGATATTAACTGTAATGTCATGAAATTCCGTGTAGTTATGTCTTATAGTGAACTGGTGCCTTTCGATAGGTATATTGCTGTGTCTTGAGTACTTTTTTTTTTAATAATGAAAAAGTAAGAAAATATATATTTTTTTCTCAGAGATTTCAGTGTGAACTGTTGTCTGTCATATACGGGAGGGGGAGGGGGGTGAGGATCGTAATGTGCTTGGTTAGGTGTGTAAGAAAGTGGGGGAGTAAGTGCTTCGTCAGATGGCATATTGCAACAGCATAGCACTGCCTATGTGTATCACTGGGATCAACAAAAGTAGGTGGTGTCGACATGACGAAAAAAAAAAAAAAGGTAAACACCCCCTCCCCCTCAATAGTTATATAAAGAAACTACTATGTTTTTTGCCTAATTGTGTCAGGAGACACCATTTCAATTAATCGGGATACTATATTACTGTAATCATATAATCATACTTCATACCTAAACCTATGTATGTAACCAGTACAGTTAGTGTACATCAAAAAATTCCTTGAATTGCATCTCGCACACAGTGAGTTGGTGGCTAGCCGGCGTACGGAGTACATCTGTAGAGTTTCACGTGCAAATGAACCTCCGTTATATGTCGCTCCAGATCTTTGGAATTAACCTAAATGGGGAACGAGAGGACGGTGAAACAATTTGGTAGCAGCGGTGAGTCGGATCTTCTTTTAATCGCATCCATACAGTGACATAACAAAACTTCGTTTGTGCCGGTGTTCTACCCAGTCTACACACCCGTGGCACACCCTACACTTCACCTGCCTCCAGTAAGACAATATCGACTGACAGTTCTGCCAACCCTCCTGTTTAAGAAAATTAGATTATTTTACCACTCACCCCCCCAAAAAAAAAACTCTCTCTCACCCCCAACCTCTAACTGCTGAGACAGTGATTCGCACCTGGCAATTCCTTTCATCACACCCAGCTGAACCACCAACCCCCGTGGCAACCCACATCCTTATCGGCGCCCTCTACGTCATACAACACTCACCACTAGCCGTCGTCCTGTGGATCATCTAATGCTCCACTACACATCTCATTGGCCGACTTTACTTGTGACGTCACGCTTCCCCACAGCCTAGCACCCACTCTCCGTGCCAGTTACATCCAGCCAGCTAAAATCCACTTCATTCTGCAGCTTCGGTATTCTGTTTATGGAAATATATACTTTATTTTCATCAGCTCATACCGACTTTCAATTGAGATTATTGTCCGAATTTTCTCTACAGATTGGATCTCATACTAATATTCGTTTACTTTCCCTCCCTTCATTATAATTCTCGCCAGCTTCATCTGTCACTACATCTCACACTTTACACTTCATTTATTCTAGCCCAAGCCATTCATCTTCATTCATTTTCATTTCCATTGTGCATATTCACCCTCATTATCATTGTAAATATTTCCTATTCCCTCATCCTCACATTGTAAATATTAACATTTTCATTCTCATAACTATTTATAAATTTCCTCACCTCACTACATGTCATATTTTGCAAAAACAGAGCTCCCTCCCGTTCGCCAGCAACAAGACATTGAAAGTGAGCAAGTAGATCCACACAATGACGATTCAGTGACTTACCTTCGCAGTGGTCGATCGTCCCAAAAATATTCATCTTGTCAGACAACACTACTGCGGAACTCTCTCATACCACTCTCACTACCACAACCACCACCACTACTACTGCTACCCAGATAATTTTCCTCCAGATAACGTACATCCAGATACACCTTCATATTTAAATGACTCTGTAAAAGTTCCTCCAATCCCTGATCCTACCACTTCTCACAATATCTCTGCTACAACACTTCAGCTCCCAACTCGACCACATATAACTACCATTACATTCTCTACCTCTCAACCAACTACTTCTTTTACTTCCACACTTTCACAACTTCACACTCTTCCAACCATGGCTAATACCCCCCCCCTCCACTTTCAACATATTTGGACGATGCAAACCGCCAAAAAATTTACGGGCGAAGATAATTCATGGTGAATCTTCGACTTCCTCAGAGGTCAAAACAGACATTTGCAATAGACAAATCACAGCTGAACCCCTCAAAGTCTTGTATCTTATGGGTCAGTTACACCAAGGCAAGTCACAAATAGGAGCCGTGATTCATGCGGGTCATTTTGAGGACTGTCAAACATTTAATGAATTCCACAAAGAATTAATACAGCTCCGTTGTCAGCATTCAAATGCCGCTTCTCTCACTGGTTTAACTAATCTCCTCACACAAATGGAGGAGGATATGGAAGTCTCAGTTCAAAATGCCAAATTATTTGAGGCAGCAACTGCGATGAAGGTCACTAGTTCTGCGATGCGCCAGTTGTTGCGTGGCACCTAATGGGTACAAGACATTATTGGAACTCCTATGCTTTCACGAAACAACTTTGGATATTTGCTGGAATACCTGAGATTTATGAACTGGCTAGACAGAAGACAGAGGGAGCTACCCCTACAGATAGGTTTCATTCCAGGAAATTAAATTGTTAACATCTCAAAGACCATCCAAGAAAGAACAGGATCAAACCCCACTCATCAGGCCACTACTCGCCTCTAGGTCTCACAAGTTTTCCACATCTCTGCCACTTCATCGGATTACTCACGTTTGCGACACACTATGAGGGGAAAAATTAACACTAACCGTTCCCTTTCACAATACCGATCACCAACTGGCAGTCGTGACCAGTCCAGTGTGCGACAGGGAAAAAAATCCTCGATTGTATGCTGGCAGTGTGGTAACACAGCATCGAGAATCCAGTTGCGACCATAAACAAAGATGACACCACTCACAAGAAAGACAGTGTACATCTTCGTGATTGCATCATCCTAAATGCAAATATCACAAGAAATGTATGACTCACACTACTGAGGAATGTTGTTACCTAAAAAGCCGCCAGTCGGGGGAAGAGGAGCACCCATATAGGAAAAATGTAACATAACATCAAAAGATATGCCAGTATCAGAAGAACGTAATGTAACAACTCCCCATTCGTCAATTAGGTCCTATAACATTTTTAGGTTTAGTCATTCTAGGATGGAGTGAAGACAGACAAACTTCAATTTTCATGGGTACAGGATCTATGGTAAATTTGATCTCTGATACCTCTTTAACCCACCAAGTCCCACCGACGTACGATGCACGTCACTACTATTTTCCGCAGACAACCCACCGACGTGCATCGTACATCAGTCAGTTGCAAAGCCCGTCGTTTGCACATTTTTCAAGATTTGAGGGTGATTTTTGGTAGGCATATGTGGGAGACCTTCCTCTACCTGCTGTCAAGCGGGATACTGCCTGGCCCCACCTGACCCCCCTCCCCCCTGTCACGAATTTTCTACAACGTAAAATTATGTAAAGTAAATTGTGACATCAAGTGATTTTGTGGGAGGAACGAATTATTATGAAATGTACGATGTTTCGCTCGTTCTTTCAAACCGTCCGCTCGCTTACTTATATTCCCATCAAATTGTCAAGACTTTCGTCATTCTTTCCCGAGTGATTGTTTTTATGTGCGGGCGGTGCATTCCTCTGAGCGATAATTTCTGAATTATCGCTCCCGCTCCTGGCCGTTAATCGGCCACACCCCTTTCTCACACTTTTCATGCCGTGTACTCAAAATCAGAGCTCAGTCTTTCTGTAGACACGGTTTGTGCAGTACACCATGCAAGGCTCGAGTGATTTTCTTAGCGATTTCAGATCTCAGCTTGTGTTGGCGTGTATCGTCGTAGCTCCCACCTTTTGGTGATCTTCACAGCAGCTCGGTCTCATCTATACTGATTAGTATTTTCTTGCTTTCCTAGGCTTAAGCTTTTGAGATATTTAGCTGTTTGTCTGAGTGTTTGTGTGAGTGCATTTCCCTTTCTTTGATTTGAATTGGAGTCATGTAACGTAAATTTATTTCCTTGTATTCAATAAATTTACAGTTCGTTTTTTGAGCTTTGTTAAATGTAACAGTCGTGTTTAATTTCCCCACTTATTTAATACAGTTTTGCTACTCCACGTTAGCACAACTCTTTATATTAAATCACGACTGGTACTTTTGGCATTAATCCTTAAATCCGTTGTGCTAGCTAGGAGTTTGGCTCAGCCAAGATCCTGTTTATCTTTATTATCATAATTTTTGAATGTTAAAGGGAGAAACTAACTTTCTCAGAGGCCAATGGTACAATATTACAGCCTACTTGAGCGTCTAGTCTCTGCTCTGTACCGTTGAGAAAGTCTATAAATTCTCGACTCTAGAGAATTGGCGAAGTAAGCCAGCATAAAGTGAAATCGCTACTTGATTTCACGAGTCTATTCTCTCGTAGTAAATGACTCGATAGTCATTCTTAGCACACACAGCTATATATTGTATACTCGAATTATACAATATCACATTATCTTTTGAAATATTACATTTTCTTTTTGAATTACAAAAATTTCCCCTGACATCTGGCGACCTCACCAGGATAAACTCCTAGCTTGAAATTATTATTACCGAATCACCTACTCACTCTTACTTATCAGTCTCAAAACTAAGCACGATGGAGACTACTTCATATGTGCAAGAAGCTAAGGACATAGGGCTTACTAACCCCCAGGAAATTCGAGATTATGTCCTGTTGCGCTTCAATTACGAGCAGCAACGTGAAAATGCCGCCCGTGAAGAGCGGAAAATTGAACGCGAGGAATGGCAGAAAGAGAGGGAGGAACGGCAGAAAGAAATTGAATGTGAGGAACGGCAGAAAGAAATTGAACGCGAGGAACGGCAGAAAGAAATTCAACGCGAGGAATGGAAGAAAGAAATTGAACGCGAGGAACGGCAGAAAGAAATTGAACACGAGGAACGCCAAAAGCAGCGTGACCATGAGAAAGAACTACGTGAGTACGAGGAACGAGAGCGAGACAAAGCACGTGAACATGAGTTGGAGGTGCTAAGGCTAAAGCGAGACTCCTTGGCTTCAGGCACATCGGTTGGAGCTAATCCAAGCTCCACTACTGCTCTCCCAGCACCTTTTCTAGCAACTCCACGTCTCAAGCTTCCTTCTTACAACGAAGGCGAGCGAATCGAGCCATTTATAACTCGTTTCGAAGACATGGCAAACCTATATGATCTGGATGAGGCAGCTAAGCGGCTTCAGTTCCTTAGCCTGTTTGAGGGCCCTGCCCTCGACATTCTCCACAGAATTTCAAAGATAATCTCACGTATGAGATGATGAAGACCGCACTCATCAAAGCGTACGGTCTTACTGTTGATCATGCTAGAAATCAGTTCATGAAGGCGCGTCTCCAGGAAAAGGAGACAGCTGTTCAGTTCCTTGACCGTCTCACGGCATATTTAGGCGAGTGGATGGAGAAGGACGAGACTCCCAGCACACGAGAGGGAATGATCGACCTCATGCTGCGCACACAGCTGGAAATTCGTGGCCTGCTGAGCTTATGGCCCAGCTCAAGATGTCCAAAGTGAAGGACGCAACCCAAATGGTAGAAAAGGCTGATGCTTTCTTTAATGCATACGGGTACCAAACTCGAGGCAACAGCCATGGAATAAGAAAGATACTGCTAAGTCTGGTAAGTAATCCCAGACTGAGCCCAAGCATCAAGGCCATTCTCAAAATAATGGTCATGGTCCAAACAAACCGCAGAAGGACCAGGGGCAGAATACACAGAAACCTGACTGGAAGAGGTACAAGCAGTACTCTAACCAGCAGCATTATCAGCCACACAATCGCCAACCGGGACAAAGCTTTTCGACACCAGCCCCAGCGTATCGGAGGAAGGAGGCAAACGCAGCCTTCATTCCCCAACAGGCGCACGATGGTGCCATCCCCACCAGCACAGCTCCTCCTTCACAGTTCACTAGTCCCCCTCAGATGGTGAACTCTCCTCCACAGGCCGTCAGTGCTCCTGCTCCCCAGATGGTGAGTACAACTCCTCATGCATCTAGTTCGGGTACGATCCCTAAGGCAAATACTCCTGTCAGGTTTGAAGAGATGTGTGCCATGCAGCCTTATCAATGGCTGGCCGCTTCCTCCACAGGCCCTCCCACAGGTAACAGTGACTTCCTTGTTCAGCCAGGGTTTGTGGGAGGTGTTTCTGTTAATGTACTGAGAGACAATGGTTCCTCAGGTTGTAATGTCAGGCAGAGTCTTGTTCGTCCTGAAGAATAAACAGGCAGACAGATCCAAGCTCAGCTTAGTGATGGATCAGTGAGATTTTTTTTTTTTGTCCGACTCTGGGTATAGGCTTTACAGCCTGCTATCAAGGCCCAGCCGTCCTCCTACATACCATACACCTCTACATGTCACCACTTCGGCGCTAACACCCACCGTCCATATTGAATACATGCTAGGGCTGTCTCATACAGGACTGGTGTATTGACATTAGCGGGGTTATTTTTTCATGTCGGCGGGTTTTCTGGTAGATCAGTAAAGCCTGATTTAATGAAATTCAAATCCTTAAACTGTTCCTTGCCCCAGCGAGGATTCGAACCTGGGTCCCTCGGGACTGCAAGCCAACTCTCTACCGATCGAGCTACCGCCTCCCCAAGATTGTTCCCTGAGGCACGTATCCAGGTAGCATCTCCCTTTTACACAGGTTCAACAGTTGCAGTTGCCATGCAAGAACCTATGTTTGACCTCATAATAGGCAATATACCAGGTGCCAAGTATAGTTGCACCACAGATGTCACAACTCAGACTTCGGCTGCAGTAACACGAGCCATGGCCAAGGCTCCAAATTGTGTTGCCCCGGTGGCTATTGAATTGCTGCAAGATCTGATTTGTAGTCAAGATGTTGTCCAAGCGCAACAGACTGACCCGACCCTTGCTGTTGTGCGGAAGAAACAAAAGGGTAAAGTGACCAAGTATTCACGTGGTGGACGAGCCAGGTTCCTTCACAAACAAGGACGGCTCTACCGTGAGTCACGAACACTTGAGGGCGAGGTTCGACTGCAGTTTGTCGTTCCTGCGAACTACCGCCAAGCAGTGTTAGAATGGGGTCATTGTTTAGCATCAGGAGGTCATATGGGCAAAAAGAAAACCCAAGGCCGTATCCGTGCTGACTTTTTCTGGCCAGGAATGAGACAAGAAATTGATAGTTTTGTGCACTCCAATAATGTGTGTCGCCGTACCACCATTCTGGAAAGTTTCCTTCCTGTGCCGTTTGAATCCACGCCCATAATCTCTGAGTCACGTGAGGGAGAGGGCAGTGGTAATGTGGGTGCAGACCTGACGTCTCACTCGTTGGCCCCGCTGGACTTAATATGTCTGGGGTCTGTACATACATATGTACCGTAGCTCATAAGTGAACAGTCGTGGCGATCCCAACTGAGGACACCGATGACGAATGTGCAGCCACGGTGATCCCAACTGAGGACACCGAGGACAAGTGAGCAGTCGCGGCGATCCTCAACCGAGGACACCGACGACAAGCCCTTATTAGTCGTAAGCGTAGGGCTTGTACATATTGTATGTACCGTAGATTAAGGTAGGTTAAGGGGGAAGTCCGAGACCCCGCAGAGGCAATCTGAGGCTGTGTTTGAATTACCTTGTGGTGTGTCTCGAGCTGTGGGCCTCCCTGAGGATTCCCGGAGATTACACAGAAGCCACATGAGTGTTCACACCCACGCAGGGTGTTAAAATGTGACCTGCCCAAGTTTGCATAGGGATTCTCGACTACCTTTATTAGTTATAAGTGCGTAGTCATGGCGATCCCAACCGAGGACACCGAGGACAAATGGGCAGTCGCGGTGATCCCAACCACGGACACTGACGACGAGCCCTTTGTAATAGTAAGTGTATAATTATAAGCGACCAGTCACGGCGATCCCAACCGATGACAATCGGGTAGTCGCGGTGATCCCAACTGTGGACACTGACGACGAGCCCTTTGTAATAATAAGTATAGCTATAAGTGTGCAGTCACGGTGATCCCAACCGAGGACACTGATGACAAACGGGTAGTCGCGGCGATCCCAACCGAGGGCACCGACGACGAGCTCTTTATTAGGCGTAAGTGTAGGTTAAAAAGGGCAACTATTAAGGAAATAATGGCGACATATGTACGAAACTTGCTGTTAACTGACTTTCAGCTAAAGAGTACTTTCTGTTGTGTATGGATTGATTGCTGGGTGGATGAAATTGTAATTTAGTGGAAATTCTTTCATTGACACTATTACACTATTGATATTCCAACTTGACTCATTCCACAGGTACAGTTGTTGGGTGAAGATGTCCAGGACCATTGATTGTCTCTGCTGCATGCTGCACTTCTCCTCTGCCCTTGTCACCTTTATTATTGCATTAACATGTATTATTATTATTGCTTTACACGTAGGTACAGTTACACTACAACTGTTACACCTACACCGTGTATCACATACACCACGCTACATAACAATTAGTTGTCAATATAAATATAGCAAACTTTCGCTCAGTTTGACCTGAGTACAAGATTTTTCACTGTCGTCTCGGAGTTTTTCCCTCAAGCTTGCTTATCTTAACGTAAATACGAGCTTTTAAGCTCATAGGCGACAATGTTTTTCTCCTGTAACAGGATAGAACACACACCACAGTGTGAATCTTGTGTGACTGAGCTAGGGTGTGTGTATATATATATATATATATAAGGTCAAATTTTACTAGAGTAAAATTTGTATTTTTTCAGGGGCGTAATGTCACGAATTTATATATATATAAGGTCAAATTTTACTAGAGTAAAATTTGTATTTTTTCAGGGGCGTAATGTCACGAATTTTCTACAACGTAAAATTATGTAAAGTAAATTGTGACCGAGTGATTTTGCGGGAGGAACCAATTATTATGAAATGTACGATGTTTCGCTCGTTCTTTCAAACCGTCTGGTCTGCTCGTTTACTTATATTCACATCAAGTTGTCAAAACTTTTGTCATTCTTTCGCGAGTGATTGTTTTTATGTGCGGGCGGTGCATTCCTGTGAGCGGTAATTTCTGAATTATCGCTCCCGCTCCTGGCCGTTAATCGGCCAAACCCCTTTCTCACACTTTTCAGGCCGTGTACTCAAAATCAGAGCTCAGTCTGTCTGTAGACACGGTCCATGCGGTAGGCCGTGCAAGGCTTGAGTGAATTTCTTAGCGATTTCGGATCTCAGCATGTGTTGGCGTGTATCGTCGTAGCTCCCACCTTTTGGTGATCGTCACAGCAGCTCAGTCTCATCTATACCGATTAGTATTTTCTTGTTTTCCTAGGCTTAAGCTTTTGAGATATTTAGCTGTTTGTCTGAGTGTTTGTGTGAGTGCATTTCCCTTTCATTGATTTGAATTGGAGTCATGTAACGTAACAATAAATTTACAGTTCGTTTTTTGAGCTTTGTTAAATGTAACAGTCGTGTTTAATTTCCCCACTTATTTAATACAGTTTTGCTACTCCACGTTAGCACAACTCTTTATATTAAATCACGACTGGTACTTAGGCCAGCTTTTGGCATTAATCCTTAAATCCGTTGTGCTAGCTAGGAGTTTGGCTCAGCCAAGATCCTGTTTATCTTTATTATTATCATTTTTGACTGTTAAGGGGAGAAACTAACTTTCTCAGAGGCCAACGGTACAATATTGCAGCCTACTTGAGCGTCTAGTATCTGCTCTGTACCGTTGAGAAAGTCTATAAATTCTCGACTCTAGAGAATTGGCAAAGTAAGCCAGCATAAAGTGAAATCGCCACTTGATTTCACGAGTTTATTCTCTCGTAGTGAATGACTCGATAGTCATTCTTAGCACACATAGCTATATATTGTATACTCGAATTATACAATATCACATTATCCTCGTGAATTATACACTTTCTTTTTGAATTACATAAATTTTCCCCTGACACCCCCCACACTCAGCAATTAACCTGTTAGCAGTAACCTGGCCACTAAAGATATGTTGCCCTACAGTCTCTCCAATGACAAAATTCACGGTGAAAGTGATTCCTGAGGTGGAGGACAAAGAAACAAAGAAGCTAGAAGGAGAAACAAACAGAAGTGATGAGGTGGTAATGTCGTAAAGGAAGGTGCCATATGCTGGGACTTTGGGTGAGTGAACAATGCATTTATTGCCGATATTATTGTGTGAAAACCAATATAGACTTGTACTACACATAAATTCATACCAAATAAATATGTAATCTAAAGGGGCTTGATTTAGTTAACCCTTCCATAGTTCGTTTTCTTTAGCCAGATACCCTGAGAAAGAAGGAAAACGTAAGTCTGACTGACACCTGTAGTAACATTTATAAGCTGAGGAGGGCGATTTCTCTATGAATTTTCGATGTTTCTCACCAAAAGCGGAGGTTAGAGCAAAAAAAAAAAAAAAGTTCAAAATCGGTCATGTACTGAGGTAGTGTTGGGTAAAAAATCGGTTGGGACTGGTTGGGTTAAACATCATTAGGGGAACAAACAAAAAGGTCGAAATCCTTGAGCCACCTGACATTCACCTATGCAGTGTGGATGGCTCAGATTTTAACCCGTCCAGTTCCGACAGGTTTTTGACCCAGTTTACCCCCAGGTCCCGACCGATTTTCAACATTCTGTTCTTTGGCTGGAACCTTCGCTTTTGGCGAGAAACATCGAAAATTCATAGAGAAATCGCGATCCTGAAGTTAGAAATGTTGATACAGGTGTCACTCAATCGTACGTTTTCCTTCTTTTTCATTGTACCTGACTAAAGAAAACGAACTATGGAAGGGTTAACTAATTCATGCCACTTTAAATTACGTATTTATTTAACTTATTTGGTACGAATTTATGTGTAGTACAAGTCTATATTGGTTTTCACACAATAATATAGGTGTTTATAAGCATTGTTCACTCACCCAAAACCCTAGTATAGGGCACCTTCCTTAATGAAATTACCACCTCATCACTTTTGTTTGTTTCTACCTCTAGCTTCTTTGTTTCTTTGTCCTCCACCTTAGGAATCACTTCCACCGTGAATTTCGTCATTGGAGAGACCATGTGGCAATATACCTTTACTGGCCAGGTTACAGTTAACAGGTGAATTGGCCAGTGTGGGGGGAGGGGAGGGAGGGAGGGTTAGGTGGGGCCAGGCAGTATCCCCGCTTGACAGCAGGTAGAGGAAGGTCTCCCACATATGCCTATCAACGACGAATGTTGAAAAATGTGCACTGAATGGGCCTTGCAATTGAGTGACGTACGATGCTCGTTGTTGGGTCTGTCCACAGAAAAAAGTACCGACGTGCATCGTACGTCGGTGGGACTCGGAAGGTTAAGGTCAAGGGAAGAGTCACACTAAATGTACAACTAGATAGGGCCTTGACACCTTTCACAGCAGAATTTCATTTAACGAACGTACTCAAACATCCAGCAGATGTCCTTCTTCGTTTACCCACCATGGCACAATACTCCATCACACTATTACCTGCTTGTGGTAGTATAGACATTTATGGGTTCCCAGTATATGGCATGGAATATCCATGTCCTGTGCTTTCCCAAATTACTTCAGTCATTCAGACCCACCTGAACCCACCACTACCTAAGAGTACAGATGGATACCCCCCATCATCTGAGAGCAAAGAGATAAATCCACCACTGCCTATGAGCAAAGAAGTAAATTCCTCAACGATTAATGATACACCCCCTAAGCACTCAGTAGTGGATCATGATAACCTCTCTAACGACAGCACTATAGCCAACTCAGACACGTCTCAGTTAACTACCTCACAAAATTTGAATTATGTTCTAGAACACAAACAGAGATCTTGGTAAACTCATGCAGTAACATTCGTTTCAGGAGCAAATCTTTGAAAGTATTAACTATAAAGTCCTGAAATCTCACATAGCCATGTGCCTTATAATGAACTGATGCCTTTTGACAGGTAGAATGCTGTGTCTTAAGTAGATGTTTTGAAAAAAGAAAATCTCAGAGATTTTAATGTGCCTTATGCGAGTAATCTAAAGCCAAAACTCAGATAGTATTCACTATACAGTCATGAAATTTCACATAGTTTTGTGTCTTATAGTTATCTGGAGCCTTTTGATAGATAGAATGTGTGTTAAGTACTTTTTTCTTAATAATGAAAAAGTAAAAATTAATTCTCAGTGATTTCAATATGACCCGCTTTCTCTGTTATAGAGGGGGGGAGGGCCCTTATGCACTTGGTTAGATGTGCAGGGAGGTGAGAGTATGTGCCTGGAATTCAGTTTTTAGGGTTAGGGAGCTAGGATGAGCCAGCCAGTTGTTATGTGCTCTATTCTTTATTGGAAGATCATGTATGCTCTCAGCAGTTTCACCAAACTAATCTTTATTTCAGTGACTGGACAGCCTAGGGATTCATTTGCTATGATTTAAGGCAGCGTATTAATGTTCAGCTGCTCTGCGTTTGTTTTTATTGCATTTTTGTTTGGGTCAAGTGATGGGGAGTGAGACAGCATGTCTTTAACAGTGCTGCAGAAGGTGTTACATAATGCTGAATCCTTTAAAATACTACAGTTTAGTTTCTTGGAGGATGGTCTATGGCACAGTTGTGGCCATATGACTATCGGTAGTTGCAGTTTGGTGAGTATATGGATACAGTCTGCTAAGCATTCAGCACCTCTCATAGCTCAGATTATAAGGGCTTCACTTCGATCTTGCCTACTTACAATGACATAGTCAATTAGGTGCCAATACCTAGATTGTGTCTTGTG
>JAGKTI010001217.1:52085-92706 GCA_018397915.1 Birgus latro | reverse complement strand
TTTTTGCTTTTTCTTGGAAGGAACAGTATGCAGGCCTGTGGCCTTTGGTTCCTTCTTCCTTGCATTAAAAAAAAAAAAACTATTTAAGACCCTATTCACACAAATATGGGACACAAAACATGAAATAAATGAAAAGGAACCAGAGAATGAGGATTTAGAGGTGAGTATGAAAAATATTTAGCAGTGTACAGGGCACTCACAACACATCTGTGGCAGTTACGAAGAGTAACCCGCCTCCTCCAAGGCTCTGGCAGTGGTGAAAATGCTCTTGAAGCACGTACAGTACTCCATTGTTGTGCTGCACTTAATCCTTTGCACTCTGAATTCTTATTTTGTAACACTGCACAACACTGTAAATTTTCTTGTGGTCTAGTGGTGAGGTATTGGAGTTTATTCACTGTTTATTCACAAAAACGAGCATGTGCAGCAGCCATTGCGACGAGCACCTAGTCCTGACGGTAGTTAGTCAGTAACTGAGGAGGGGAGGAACCAGGGAGCCGCTGTACTACACGCCAAAACACAGCTGGATTTTGTTGTTGTTGTTGCTTTTTTTTGTTTTTTTAAGCCATTTTTGGGTTCCAAAGGCCTGGGCCCAAAATGTCAGGACACTTGGGTGTCCAGGAATTGGGCATCTGGTTATGATGGAGATTACTGTATATATATTATATAAAGGCTGCAACATGCTTGCATACTTTGGCCTTGATTACCAAATGACGGCTTTCCATGCAGCTTGATCTCTGGCAACCTCCCTATACAGTCCTTTAGCACTGAGGTCACACTTTGAGACCTCATCTCCCTACCACCTAGTGGTGGACTTGTGGGGAGGGTGGCATGGGCTCCACCATCATTGTTTTGGGACCAGGATGGAATGGGGCTTGGATTTGTGCCAGAGGGTACAGGGCATTGCATTTCCCAGGATGCCACTTCTGCCCAACAGAGAGGGGCCTAAATGTGGAAGTAGTGCCCAGTGAGGCTACCCTATCAGTGGGTGCTTAATGGCCTGCCAGATACAGTGCCAAGGCACACTTGGAGGGTGTCCCTATAGTTGTTCTGGCAGGGTGGCCCAAGGCCATTGCCACAGCCAATGGCTGGTGGGCTATGAGTCCCAAGTCTGGAGTTGAGCTTGTGCAGGTGGGCAATATCTGTGTTCCATTTCCTTCTTTATTTACCAGACCTATACAGCAATTCCTTATTTATCCGAATGTCCATTATCCCTATGATCCATAAGTTGGATACTGTGATCTGGCTGTATTAATCCATTGTACATACATTTTTCCATTGTTCGGGTGGAAATTATGGCCATGGGAACATTTTCACCCACCCGGGCAGGAATAGCTTGGTGGCACCATGCTGTCTGGTTCAGTAGTTCACCCAGCACCAGCCAGAGCACACCTGCCTTTGCCTCAGTTCCCTCTCTGTGACTGTGTATCGGAAGCTCCGTTTGGGTCTCTCTCGGACGAACATAGTGGCGCATGTGGTAGCTTTTGTGGTGGTGCCCTACCTGCTTCAGGTATTGCTATTCCTCTCATGCTTTCTTCCTCATTAAGGACTCGGAATGTGACTAGGCTCCCCAGTATATGTATGCCAGTAGAACACATGGGATTTGTACGCCACTAGAACATATGGGATTTGTAAGCCACAAGAACACACAGGATTTTTATGCCACTAGAACACACAGGATTTACTGTGCAGTGCAATAGCACTGGTGAACAAGCCTACATCTTTTCTATCCTCAGTGATATAGAGCAACTTGTACAGCACCCTACCCATATCCCTGACTGCCTTGGAGAGAGCACTAACATACTTGACCTCTTCCTTACAACTTATCCTTCTGCTTACACTGTTAATCTTTCCTCTCCGTTGGGTTCCTCTGATCACAACCTTGTAACCTTAACCTGTCATATCGCTCTGGTACAGCCTGTGGACCCTCCAAAGAAATGTCGATTGTGGCACTTTGGAACTGTGGATTGGGAGGCCCTCAGGCAGTACTTCTTTGATTTTCCCAGGAATGTTATTGCTTCCATGGACAGGAGCCATCTGAGTGTGAATTGTGCATTACAGAGGTTATTCTCTTGGGCATGGAACCATACATTCCTTTCTCATATCCTCTGACTAATGCAAGAAAGCCTTGGTTTAATTACATTTGTTCTAATGCTGTCCGCAACAAGGAGAGGGACCATAAAAGGTACCAGAGCCAGCCCACCCCTGAATCACATCTTTTTTATGTTTCTGCCCAGAATTGTGCAAAGTCTGTTCTTCACTCTGCTAAAAATAATTTCATCTGTACTAAATGCTCTCAACTCTCCAACTCAAATTCTTCCCGCTCCTTCTGGTGCCTTGCCAAATACTTTCCTAACAACTTTACCTCATCATCCTTCCCTCCTCTTTTCTACTCTGATGGCTCTGTAGCTGTTTCTTCCACTGGTAAAGCAGATCTCTTCGCTCAGACTTTCTCCTCCAATTCCACCTTAGACGATTCTGGTGCTGTTCCTCCATCACTACCCCCCTCTGACTTCCTCATGGCTGACATTAAAATTTCTTCAGCTGATGTATTTTCTGCCATCACTGGCCTCAATACTAACAAGGCATATGGGCCTGATGGAGTCCCTCCTGTTGTCCTCAAGAACTGTGCTTCAGTGCTTACACCCTGCCTAGGTAAACTCTTTTGCCCTTGTCTTTCAACTTGTACCTTTCCTTCTTGCTGGAAGTTTGCTCTCATTCAGCCAGTCTCAAAGAAGGGTGACCATTCCCAACCCTCTAACTATCATCCAGTTACTTTAACATCCTGTGTCTCAAAGGTTTTCGAGTCTATTCTTAACAAAAATTTTTTAAAGCATCTTTCCTATCACAATCTTCTTTCTGATCGTCAGTATGGGTCCCATCAGGGATGCTCCACTGGCGATCTTCTCACCAACCTTTCAGACTCCTGGTCATCCTCTTTTCGGGACTTTGACGAAAGCTTTGCCATTGCACTTGACATCTCAAAGCTTTCGATCGAGTCTGGCATAAATCTTTAGTTTCCAAGCTGCCCTGTTACGGTTTCTATCCTTCTATCTGTGCCTTCATCTCTAGCTTCCTTTCTGGTTGTTCTATAGCCGCTGTTGTAGACGGCCATCATTCTTCTCCTAGATCTATCAACAGTGGTGTTCCTCAGGGCTCTGTCTAATCACCAACTCTCTTCCTTTTATTCATCAATAACCTAAGCTGTACATCTAACCCTATCCTCTTGTACACTGATGATTCCACCCTTCACCTTTCCATTCGGTTCCCGCAACATCCATCTCAGTAGTTACTTCAACAAACAAGGGATGAGGCTATGGCACACTTATAGTCCTTCCAGTATATGCTGAGCATTTGGGCATTGGCCTTTCCAGAGATTCCCCTGCTCGCATTACTGCCAAATCAGGCCCAACACACATCACTCTGTCTTATAATTATGTCAGCTATTTACTACTTCTAAATTAATTTGTTTATATTTACTTCTTTAATAAGGCTGTATATAGTTATGAATGTAACTTTTTTTATAATAGTAATGATTTTGTATAAATGCAACAATACTTGGCAGCGTTGCTGTCCAATGTTGCTTCCCTCCGAGCAGGGGACATGTGACACGGTCAGGGATGACTGTGCTAATCCATATGTCAGGTCACTTACTCTCTGGCCGCCAGACAGACAGACGGACAGAGAGGCTTCTCCAGTTCGAATAATTCGTCACACTGTATAGCCTTATTATATAAATAAATCTACACATAATTTATAATGTTCCTTTTATTATGCAGAGAGAGAGAGAGTGGCTTCTCAGATTCAAATAATCGTCATACTGTATAGGCTTATCAACACAAAATGTACAGGCTAGAGTTCCTTTTATTTTGCAGAGAGAGAGAGAGAGAATCTGATAATTGACCCAATAGGGAATTGACCCAGCAATCCGACAATTGACCCTGTACGAGGTTTGGCAGCGCCGCACATGGAGGAATCCCGGAAAAGGCCAACGCCCAAATGCTCTGCATATACTGGAAGGATTATAGTGTCTGACTTGCTCATATCTCTGACTGGGGTAAAAATGATCTTGTTGTTTTTAATGCATCAAAGACTCGGTTCTTACACCTATCAACCCGACAAAATCTTCCACAGGAGTACCCACTAATGTTTAATACTATTTAGCTCAATCCTGCATCATCCTTGAACATGCTTGGGGCTTCATTCACTCGGGACTTATTTTGGAAAAATCATATTGCATCTCGTGCAAAATCTGCTTCCAAGAGATTAGGTGTGCTAAGCCGACTCCGTACCTTCTTTACCCCTGCACAGTTTTTGACTTTATACACAGGTTTTATTCGCCCCTGTGTAGAGTACAACTCTCATGTGTGGGGAGGTTCCCCACATACAGCTCTTCTCAATAGGGTGGAGTCAAATGCTTTTTGTCTCATTGACTCTCCTCCTCTTACTGGCTTCCTTCTCTTCGCCACACTGTTGCATCTTTACCTATCGCCACTTCAGTGGTCACTACTCCTCTGAACTGTCTGATTGCATCCCTCCACCTCTACAACAGGTGCGTAGCACCCATCTAGCAACAAGCTATCATCCCTTTTCTGTCCAACTCTCTAATGCAAGAGTTAACCATTACTCCCAGTCCTTCATTTATGCAACAAGTCAACTCTGGAACTGTCTCCCTCTGTCTGTATTTCCTACTTCTTATGATCTCCAGTCTTTCAAACGCAGCGTGTTCAGGCATCCCGAAATGAACGGATCTTCAATTTGGCTCTCTTTCATATTGTTTTGCTTTTTTTTTCTTGGAAGGAACTGTTTGCGGGCTCCTGGCCTTGTTCCTTCTTCCTCGCATTAGAAAAAAAAAAAATCACCAGTCACAGTAGTTCACTGTAGCTTCACCAGCCAGAGCCAAGGAGCGATCGGGATATTAAACAGGGCACCTTCTAAATGTTGTGAGTGTTCACCTTGATTTTATTCTAGCTTACTATACTGAACCATGATTTTATTCTATTTTACCATGATTTTTTTCCATTTTACCAGTATATTTTGTGTGCCCATTGCATTTTTCTTGTGCAGCCATTTTTTTCGTGTTTTTTTCCATGCCACTGCAGGATATTGCCCTGTAGTGGTGGTTGCTTGTCTGTGAGGTTGATGGGTCTGCTTGACCATGGAGATTGCTTGGTTGTGGTTTATAGGTCTGCTTGACCAGATAGAGTAGTGTAAAACAATAGGAACAAGTGTTGTTCGATGTACTGTTGTGGTCTTTTACAATGGCTTTCAGACTTAGGTTATGTACAAAGTGAAGCCAGGTGAGAAGTCCATTATCCGACAGATCCATTTTCCAAACATGCCTTTGCCTTCGCAACGTTGGATAAATGGGGGATTACAGCATACAGTATTAACTCAGTGTACTATAGTAAGTTGTTTCCTGTTACCCAGGAAACCATGGATTATCAGTGAGTGTACAGTCACCTAATGATTTCCTGTAAACCAGGAAACCATTTACAGTGATAGGTGGTAACCATATAACCAACCCACATGTGCTCCCTACATGTCAGCAAGTGGGTTGGTGAAGGGTTAATGCCCCTCCCCATAAAACCACTAACTCAAAAACAAATGGCCACCCCTTTTGGGATTATGGTGTCTGGCTGTAGATAGATATCGTAGATAGTACAATCACCTGAAGGTAGCCTGACATCAATTGGATGGATGTTGAGTGCCCCCACCATCTGCTGATCTTCATTATATTATTTTTAATATTATTATTATTGTTATTATTATTGTTATTACTGTATTATTATTATTATTATTATTATTATTATTATTATTATTATTGCTGTAGAACCTCAGTTATCCATGACCCATTCAACTGGAATTGGCGCTAAACAGGACAATTAAAAAAAAAAATCCATAATCGATCAACCGGGGAAAATCCAGGACCTAACCGGCATTTCAAATTCACCGCACAACCATCCCGCCCAAATGTTTTCATTCCTTTGCCACCAGAGCGCATCACTACAGTCCCCGCCATTGTTTTGAGGCTTAGCGGTGTAGGTGGTAGCTCGATCGGTAGAGAGTTGGCTTGCAGTCCCGTGGGACCCAGGTTCGAATCCTCGCTGAGGCAGGGAACAGTTTAAGGATTGAATTTCATTAAAATCAGGCTTTACTAATCTACCAAAAGACCCGCCGACATGTCGTAAAAATAACCCCGCTAATACCAATACACCAGTCCTGTATGAGACAGCCCTAGCATGTATTCAATATGGACGGTGGGTGTTAGCGCCGAAGTGGTGACATGTAGAGGTGTATGAGGACGGCTGGGCCTTGATAGCAGGCTGTAAAGCCTATGCCCAGAGTCGAACACATAAAAAAAAAAAAAACAGCAACAAACCACTGTTTTATCACACTTTTCCATAATATTTGGTGGAATATCAGCCACGGCCCCTGGTAGAGCTTCCAATAAGAGTACGCCCAAGTGTAAGAGAGTGATACTGATGCTGAAACAGAAAATAGACATCTGTAAGAGACTGGAGAAAGGTGTCCGCACAAGTGATTTGGCACGTGAGTACAACGTCAGGTCCAGTACTATTTATGACATATGCAAGCAAAAAGACAAGCTTTTGAAATAATTACACAGTCTGATGTTGCTCAAATTCAGGAAAACAGACGTACACTTAAGACAGCGAAGTTTGAAGAGTTGGATGCTGTGCTATACAAGAGGTTTGGGGGGGAAAGAGCGGAGGGTTGTGCCATCACTGGACCTCTCCTCATTGAAAAGGCGCGTGATATTTATGAACAAATGAGGATAAAAGAGCTGTGTGCGTTCACCCTAGGTTGGCTACGTCGTTTTAAGAAACGCCACAGCATTAGGAAGCTCGAGATTTGTGGAGAGAGAAAAGGTTGGCTGATAAGAGTGCAGCCGAGAATTTCAAAGAGAAATTTTGTGAATTGCTAGAGGAGCACAACCTCAATCCCGAACTTTGTTACAACGCCGACGAGACTTCCCTCTTTTTTCACATGATGCCTGAGAAGACGTTGGCAGGGCCATCTGAAAAAGTAGCCTCTGTATTTAAGAAAAATAAAGAGAGAGTGACTGTCCTGATGTGTTCCAATGCTGCAAGCACGCATAAACTTAGGCCTCTGGTGATTGGGAAGTATAAGTCGCCCCGAGCTTTTAAGGGACTAGTCCATCTCCCTGTTGATTATGAGTCCCAAACGAGTGCTTAGATTACAAGATACATATTCACTAATTGGTTCCACCATCATTTCATGCCCCAAGTCAAACAGCACCCGAGGGAAAAAGGACTTCCCAAGGATTCAAAGGTCATTCTGTTCCTTGATAATTGTCAGGCCCATCCTGAGGCAAAGGAGCTGGTTAACAGGAACATTATGGCTATATATCTACCCCCTAACTTCACTTCGTTAATTCAACCACAGGACCAGGACATAATCCAGGCAGTAAAATCCAACTACAGAAAAATCTACTCCCGCAGATGTATGAACTTCACTGGTGGTATGCTGGAATTCCAAAAGTCTTTCAACCTGAAGGAGTGTATTTTTGCCCTGGCTGATTCTTGGAAGTAAACTGCCAAGACTACTCTAGTTAAGGCGTGGAAGGAACTGTGGACTGATATTGAAGCCATAGCCTTGCAACCTGAGGAGTGGGAGGAAGAGCCTGAGCATCAGATGATTGAGGATATCATTGCAGAAGCCCCTAGGTGCCATCCATTCTGCCAACTTGAACCCACTGAACTGCAGAAATGGCTAGATGCGGACAAGGAAACCCCAGCAGAAAAAGTTCTGCCTGACCAGGAAATCATCGACAGTGTTCTTTTGCCTGAAAAGAAAGATGTGGAAGAGGTGTAGTCAAGTGATTAGGAAGAGGAAGAAGGAGTATGTTCATGGAAAGATGCTGATGAATCATTTTGAAAGATCATCCAATTCATGGAGAAAAATCCAGCCTACACAGCTAATGAACTGCTTCATTTTCGTAGCCATTATGATGACTTCCAAAATTGCCGTCATGTAGCAATCAAACAGTCAGACATCAAGGACTTTTTCACAAGGGGTAAACATGCAAAAACAGCAAACATTTCACTCGTATCCTCCTGTTCATTTGTGGGGTTCCCAGATAGTGATGCATCAACGTCCACACCAGCAAGTACTCCAGCAAAATTGGCTGCTCCACCATTCTCCCCCATCAGGCCTGTTCGACCCCCAGCCAGCCTATCCACTCACGTCGAAAAGCCTGCATCACCCACAACTCTGCCACCCCCATCCAGCCCTCCCTCTGAATCTGAGTCTGATGTGGGTGATGTGATGGTGATGAATGATGATGATGAGTGATCATGTACAGTAAATACAGTAAAAGAGGAAAAAATAAAAAACAAGACAAAAAAAAATGTATGTAGCATAGTTGAAGGACACAATAATTTTGGCAGTGGTTAACATTTAATTTTTACAGTACAGTACTAGTTCGGTAAACATATGTTTATTATACATTATATAGTTGTATTAGACATTTAGTAAAATTATTATAGTAGAGGTTGAGTGGCTTATGGATGGGTTGGGAGGTGGATTACTGCAGCCTATTGGAGCATCGATGAGTCATGGGTGTGTACACATTACACATTACTGTATTATTGTACACTGTATGCTATACATTTACATGTTACATTAATTTTATATATTATTACGTTAATTATTATCTATGTGGTATTACTACTGTATATGCAAGTCACGCTACTTCTATAGTGTACTGTGTAAGACAGCGGTTCTCGGACTTTTTTAGTAGGTGACCCTATCTGGAATATTTCAAGACTTCATGAACCACATCGTAGAGAGAGAGAGAGAGAGAGAGAGAGAGTAACTGGTAGATAGCCTATTGTAGTTATTATGAATATGCTAATAGTGTAGTAAGAATAATTACAAATTCAGTTAAGTAAATAAAATACACTGAAACCATTAGGCCTATTTCATGTCCCTGCAACCTATCAAAATTCCTCTCGTGACCCATAGTTTGAGAATCACTGGTGTAAAACAACAGGAAAAGGGTGTTATTCAATCATCCAGATAAATCAGATTTCCGGCATTTTGAATTCCCCGTGGCTCCCGGATAATTGAGGTTCTACTATATTATTATTATTATTAGATTATGGCATCTGGCAGTAGATAGATAGAGATAGATTTTCAAGTGTGGTGGTAGGTGGTGGTGACCATCATCCACTGACTTGATGTAGTGGTGCCTACTTCTTTTTTCACCTTTATCATTCTTTTTTTTGTGTCTGCCCATCTTTCTTCCTAATTCTACCATCTTTCATGTCAGTTTTTATTAGTATACTCTTCTTTCCTTTTCAGGTTGCTTTACATTGAACAACAAGCCTAATTGTTTCATGTAAGCAAGGAAACCATTTACCGTGCTGGGTGGTAACCATATAATCAACCTATATGTGTTCCCTACCTGTCAACAAGTGGCCTGGCAGAGGGTTAATACCTCTCCCCGTAAAATAACTAACGTAAAGATGAACAGCTACTCCTTATGGGATTATGATGTCTGGCTGTGGATAGATAGATAGATTATTGCCATAGGCTGTCAACTATCCATTGTCACAATTTCCATCTTATTGCATTATCCGGCGCTTTCAGTTCAGCTCTGTTAAAACTATCCGACAAAATTAGGCAATATCCGGTTCAGAAACAGGAAGCAATTGATGGTATTTTATATTTTTTGATGGTATTGTGTATCATCTGGCTCAGTCATGAGACCCAATCGGTTTGCGGGCAAACCCCACAACATATGCCAGCCAATCACAGTGCATTGTGGGAGCAGCCCACCTGACATGCCAAGTCAACTGATGCCCTCACATTCTCTCCACTGGACTGTGCATAGTGAGGACCTCAGTCATACGACCATAATTATACCAATACTGTATACGATTCCTATTTATATTACAGTATATTATGTATGACTATTATGTACTGTATTACTGTAATATATGTACAGTACTGTATTACAGTTCTGTAATTTCTCTGTTATCTGGACGGCCATTACCCGGACAATCCATTACCTGGATGCTGTGATCTTGCTGTTCGAAACCATTATTCATACATTTTTTCATAATATCAGGACAGAATGCTTGCGGCTTGGCGGAAATTATTGCCGCATGAACATTTTTCTGCCTGGCTGGGTGGGAATAGCCCGGTTGCGCTGCCATGTCTGGCTGGGTAGTTCATCCAATGACCGCTAGAGGCCCCCCCAGCTGTTCCCAGTTCCTGCATGGTGACAGTGTATTAAACATCTCCTCTTAGACAGTTGTCAAGCGGTGTGCATGGTGGCTTCTGTGGTAGTTTCCTACCTGCTTCAGGTCTTGCTATTCCTTGCATGCGCCTCCTAAGATGTGTGATGATGACCCCATCACTGGGGAAAAGGAAGAGGGTAGTGATGACTGGAGAAGCAGGGGACCCTGGGTAAGACTGATGCAGGATGGTCAAATAGTGAGTGTTGACTTTGATTTTATTCTAGCTTACCGTACTGTACGTACCATGATTTTTTTCTATTTTACCATGATTTTATTCCATTCTACCATTATGTTTTGTGTGCCAGCTTCATTTTTCTTGTGTAGCCATTTTTTTTTATGTTTTCATGCCACTGCAGAGTATGGCCCTGCATTGGTGATTTATTGTCTGTGTATGGTGGGTTTGCTTGACCATGGTGCTTGGTTGTAGTTTATAGGTCTGCTTGACCATTTAGTGTTAAACAACAGGAACAAGTGTTGTACAATGTACTGTAGTGGCCTTTTACACTTGCTTTCAAAGTTAGGTTATGGGGGCCAGGGGAGAAGTCCATTATTCGGCCGGAGCCATTACCTGGACATGCCTTTTGCTCTGTTACGTTGGATAATCGAGGGATTACTGTACATCAGTACATGTACCGTATCAATACTGCATTGTATTTTATACTTGATTTTAATCTTTTACCCATAGGTAATATTGTAGGAAAGTTTTTAGGATAGAGGGTCAAGATGGATAACTTAGGGTGTCGACATATTATCTGGTTCAGCGTGGAATGGATGGCCGAGTGTGGTACTGACACAACAGCTGGCATTTTGCAGTATCTGGCAGGGGAGTTGGCTGAATATTTGAGACAACTGTATTGTTATTATTACAGTGATCTCTAGGTTATTGCACATAGCATGGCATGTGATAAAACTGCGCAAAAATGGAATCACAGAACCAATAGGATTTATCCTAACTGGTATCAGGCATCCAAAGTGCAAGCCCAAATTTTCCCTTTTACAACAGTATACTGTAGACCCACTGAATACATACATGCTATTATGGTATGTAACAGAAACACAGACAGACATGGTTAGGTTAAAAGAAAGTGTTGAAAAGGGCACGTTAAAGAAGAAACATATTTCGCAGAGAGACTTGAGATGGGCTTGTCATAAAGGGTTTTGAGGCTAGAGGATGGAGAGTTAGTGGTCTCCACCACCTGATATTAACTGCTTGAATAGGGCATCATCTTTGAACCCTTAAAGTCATCAGAAAACACAGACACTGCACCATCTTTGTTGGCAGAAGCCAGTTTGGGTGCATGGTAACGATGTATAGTATTTTAGTTGAAAAATGCTCGATAATGACAGGAATGCAGATTTTCATTTTGCAGTGATAACGAAAACTGCCATAACCAATGGATCATCATACTATTATTATTACTCTCTTGTTATTATTATTACCATACTATCACTATTTATTATTATTATTATTATTATTATTATTATTATTACAGTATTATTATTAGTGGTAGTAGTATTGTTATTTGTTTGTTTCGTTTTTGAAGGCTCCAACATGCTTGCCTGTGTCGGCCTTGGTCACCTAATGGAGGCTGTCCATGCTGCTCGATCTACCTCGTCCCATGTCTTTCTCGGTCTACCCCTCCCAACCCCTCCCCCAGTATTAACACTTCTCACCCTCTGTACCCAATTATCATCCCCCATCCTCTCCACATGTCCAAACCACCTCAGCCTACCTCTCCTCATCACAACACCAATACACTCCAGTCCCATCCTACCTCTCAACTCTTCTATCGTAAACCCAGCCCCCCCAGGCCTTGCAAGCAGGGACGCACTGCACATCCACCTAATCATTGTCATTTCTGTACGTTTAAACCTGTGAATATCCTCTTCCTTTACTGCCCAGGTCTCACTACCATACAGCATCACACTCCTAACACATGCTGCATACAAAGACCCCTTAGCACGTAAGGAGAGTCCTCTCAATGTCAGGAGAGGCAACAGCTCCCTGAACTTCTTCCAACCACTTCTCACTCTAGCAACTGAGCCAACTCCAGCCCCACCTCCGGCACATAACATGTCTCCCAGATAAAATTCCTCCACACACTCAAGAGACTCACCTGCAAGTTCAACCCTCTCACGCCTAACAATCTCCACCTGCTCTCCCCGACACGCCGCACACATAAAATCAGCATTATCTCGTAGTCTACCTCTAATACCACTACATCTCCTGTGCACCCATCTATCACAAACACTGCACAAGATGGAATTACTTCCCACACCCATGTGGCAAACTGCACATGGCCACTCTCCCTCTCCTCTGATTGTACTGCCACCAACCCTAGATATCATCACTTTTGTTTTATCTGCATTTACCCTTAAGCCCTTGTACCCCATACCATCTCTCCACTTCTTAAATCTTTCCTCAGCCTCCCCTTCATTCTCAGCAATCAACACCAAATCATCAGCATACAACATCTCCCATGGGAGTCCATCTCTGAAGTCACGTGAGAGGGCTTCAAGCACCATGATAAACAACAAGGGACTCAAAACTGACCCCTGATGCACACCAACATTCACGGGAAACTCATCACTCAAAACTCCATTCACTCTTACCTGGGTGCGAGCACCCACGTACATGGCCATAACCACCCTAACCAGCCACTCTTCCAACCCCAGCTTTCTCATTGCCCACTTCACCACCTCTCTAGGGACTCTGTCAAAGGCCTTTTCCAAATCAACAAAAACAAAATACAATTCCCTTTTCTTNTATTTATCAGGTCAGTGACTAACCTCACCCCAATATCTCCTGAGGCCTTCAACATTTCGGCAGTCAACCCAGACACACCTGCCGCCTTCCCCACCCGCATCCTGCCTATTGCCTCACTCACAGTAGCAGCGTCAATCAAAGGCCAAGGCCCAAACACTGGATCAGCTGGCTCCAAACCTTCCCTATCCCAATCAAACTCCTCATTCAACAACCGGCTATAATGCTCTCTCCATGCATCTTTAATATCCTCACTGTTAACCACTACCCTTCCTTCATCATTCTTCACACACTGCTCGCCTACAATGTCCCGATTATCTCTCTTCATCTGATTTGCCACCCTAAAAACCATATTTTTCCTTCCTTCATGATTTAGATTATCAAGTAAAAGTCTCTGTGACTCAGACTTCGCCCTGTATACCTCTCTTCTAGCCCTGCGCTTGGCAGCCAAGTACTCCTCCCTGTTACCACCCTTCTTCCATTCCCGGAAAAGCCTTCTCTTCTCCTTAACTGCGGCTTCTACACCCTCATCCCACCACCAAGTTACTTTATGTCTTGGTGGGCCTCTTGTCCAACCGCATACTGCATCGGTAACTCTCAAGAGGTTGTTCTTAAGGGCTCCATACTGTTCATTAACGTCTCTATCTTTGGCTTCCTGTTCAGCCACCACTCTCCTCATCTCACTATAAAAGGCATCCCTTACTGATTGGTTTCTCAGCTTCCATATTTTCCTCCTAGGTACATATGTCATCCTTCTCATCACTCGTTCCTTAAGCACCATGTCACAAATCAACAGTTTGTGCTGCTGAACACACTCCTCGCTTCCTATAACTTTAACATCCCTCACTAATCTCCTATCAACCCTCCTTACCAGAAAATAATCTATCTGGCTACTATTTCCCCCGGACTCGTACGTAATCAATCTACTCACTCTTTTTCTAAAATGTGTGTTGCACACAATCATGTCCATAGCCTCCCCAAACTCGAGTATTCTTTCCCCTTCCGCATTCCTCACACCATATGGACATCCTCCATGGACTCCTTCATAACCTTGAGCTGCTTCACCAACATGACCATTTAAATCCCCTCCCAGAACCACTACCTCATCATCACCCATACCACTTACTACACGTATTAAATCATCCCAAAATCTATCCTTCTCTGCGTCATCCAATCCTACCTGCGGAGCATATGCTGATATGACTGAAACCATCACCCGTCCGATCAAAATTTTCACTACTATTATCCTATCACTTACTCTCATGACATTCATAACATACTCCACCCATTTCTCCGCAACCAACACACCCACACCCCCATATCCGTCAGTTCCCCCCTGCCAAAACAGCTTATAGTAGCAATCCTTCCCAGCAGTCTTTCTGGCTGATCCATCCCTGTACCGGACTTCCTGCAAACAAGCCACATCCACCCACCTTCTACTAAATGCCTCAACAACTTCCCCCGCTCTTCCTCTCAAACTTCCCACTTTCCACGAACCCACCCTAAACCCCCTGGGTGATTTGCTGTCCTCAGGCTTGCTTTGATGCATATATTTGTACTTGGTCATAGTCGGTAAGATAAAGGGGGGTAAACATTCCAAAGGCCCAGCCCATTGCACAGTCCTAGGTCCAGGCAATGGATCTGGGACCCCTAGCCCACCAGCTTACTAGTGGCTGTGGTAGTGGCCTCGGGGCATCCTGCCAGGACACCTGCAGGGACACCCTCCAAGCGCGCCTTGGCACTGCAACTGCCCCGCCATTATACACCCACTGATAGGGCAGCCTCCTGGGGCGCTACTCCCAGGTTCGGGCCCCTCTCTATTGAGCGGAAGCGGCAGCCTGGAAACCGCAATGCCCTGTACCCTCTAGCACAGGTTCGAGCCCCATCTCGCCCCGGACCCATGATCTATGCCGGCGGAACCCCTGTCAAGCCTCCCCCCGAAAGTCCGCCACTAGGTAGTGGGGGCAAAGTTTTCTGGCCGCATGCCCTTGCTGGCGTCAACCCCTGTAACGTAGTGGGGTACGTTGTGTGATATGTAAAGTTCATGTGGTGTAGTGCATATGATAGTTAGAGGAAATGTTTGGGAGAGTATGCTGGTCTACTCTCCATGTTACTGTCACGCTGAAAAGGTCAGCAGAGGAGGATGATTAGGTAGCTAGTGAAAGGAGCTCCAGCTCTCCCTATCACCAGCATTCCATTCCCCTCGGGAGTACTACCCTGTTCGGCCCGTGCTACAGCCTCCTCCTACAAGTTAGTTGTTTTTACGGGGTGGGGCACTAACCCACCACCAACCCTTTTAGTCGCCAATTACGACAAGCAGGGATACTGGGGGAGAATTCTTGAAAAAACCCCTACCCCCAGGGGTAATATTATTATTATTATTATTATTATTATTATTATTATTATTATTATCATTATTATTATTTTTTAATTGTTTTTCTTTCAGGTGAGATCCGGACAACCCCTCGACGCCTGGACCGTGAGAAGCAAGCAGAGCACATGCTGGAGGTGACCATCAGGGATGGTGAGGACCCAGATACAGCTCTCTCCTCTACCACCTATGTTGCTGTCAAAGTGCTGGATGAAAATGACCATGCCCCGGTCTTCCTTGAGAGGCTGTATAAGTTTTTTGTTCCAGTCATACCTCACCCCAAGCCACAGATGGATGAAGGCTATATTGAAGACATGCCTGTTGGCCGAGTAAGTGTTTGATTTTTTTTTTTTAGTCTGATTTTTTTCCTTACTTTTCCTCTGTTGTCAGTTTTTCTGTGGGTTGTTTAGAAAATATGGATAATGCTAACATGAAAGATTGTGACAGGAATGGCAGTTGGGGACTCTTAATGTGTTAGGGTTCAGGCTATAAGCATGTTTACTCACACCCTGTGTAGTATAGTATCTTATTGTAAAGATTAACCAATAAATAACTACTATCATGGTCCTTTGTTCTTCTCATTGTAGTTTGCATTATGCCTATATATATTTTACTAACTCTGTATATTTCTAATGAATATTAGACGTTAACTCTCCTTACTGTGCACACATCCACACCAAAGTTAACATTAACAACTAGTCACTACACACCTCTCCATTGCTTTGCTTAGACCAGCTTACAAAATTTGATGGTTGTATGAAATAACTACACAAAATAGAAAAGACTCTAATACAACATTATATTCTTTTGTGGTAAGAGCTTTCTGAAGGGGAACAGGACAGGATTGTAATTATACTGTTTCATTAAACCAGGGACACTTCATAGCTTGCTACACTTCAGTCAAAATGTACAGAGCTTATACTGAAATTTGCTTAGTGCTGTACAGTTTGAAAATGCAATATATACCAAGCTACAACATTTACATGGGCTGAAGGTGCAGTTCACTGCAGTGCTTTGTTCCATTTATACTTTGCTTTGGTGCCAGAGGTTAAAATTTGAACATTCTAACTAAGCCTGGAGGTTGAACATTTTACAGATTGCAGTATAGTTTTGTATCCTTAAATTCAATTGTTATTCAGCTTCCTAGCATTCATTTTGTCTCAGCAGAATTTGGTTAGTGATAGACTAAGATTTCATATACAACTTTTAAGGACCAAGTTATATCTGAATATAATACAGTAATGTGTAGCATAATGTTAGAATGCTGTTTAGAAAAGTATACTGTATTGTGTTTAAAATTCATAAGCATTATGTCATTATTCTAGAATTAATATGCAAAATGATTGTGTAGGAGCACATGAAAACTGTTTAACTTTGTAAAGTTGTATAATTAAAGATATGAGAGGAAAAAGGTATGATTCAGTATTTGCATAGTATGATGATAATATAAGTTATCTCAAGTAGTTCTGAGTTTGCCATTTTAGCTTTAGCTTTATGGCAGACATACAGTATTTTTTCTGATTTTGTTTTGTAAACAGTATGGTGTGTGTGTTTTGCATTTGCTCTTCTGTACAGGCAGTTTATAATGTACAGTGGACTGTATCATGCTTCATGCATGTATTGTCTCGGTTAATGTTCTCACTGGGAACTGTACATAGTCACAACTCATTGGCCATTCACTAAAAACTCTTAACTTACTCCTCCTCTCCTCCCACTCTCCTTTCTTTGAATAACCCACTAATGGCTACAATCCCTAACCCCCTCCCGCTGTGGCTGTGTAGAACTACTCCTCCCCTGCTGATGAGTACTTCCTCCCATACACAAGTAATGTGAGAGTGAGACCAGAAGAGGGGGAGGAGGGCTCGGGAGGAGGCCCACCCGAGCCCAAGGTGTTTAAGAGTCCCGGCCCTGTAGTGGATATAATGGAAGATCAAGAATTGATAGAGAAGGATGAGGAGACACAGGATTATATTTCTATATGTAGGGTAAGAAAGCATGCAGGATAAGATGGGTTTAGGTTGTTAGATGTTGGATTAAGTATTAATTTTGTGCTTGTATAGGTGGTTGCTGTGAGTAGATAATTTGTAATCTTTGTACAGTGTATGCAAAAGAATCTGGTATCTGATTTTGAGAATGCACCCTTCATATAAGAAACAGAGAAAGTCAAGACATTCAGGTCCAGAAAATTATGCCTGATAACCCTTACAGAAAGGTAGATTTTGGATTGTCAGGTTTTGTACTTTATACTAAAGAGCAAAGAAATCTTGTACTGTATCTCAAATTCAAAATACAGTACAGTCCTTTAGATTAATCCATGGATCTCTTCAAAACTATCATCCCTTGTCACTTAACAACTTTGAAATAGCGAAGCATGCTTCTGGCTCATGATTAAGGAGTTATGATAACAGTCGACAGTACTTGCTAATTTCATTAGAACCTTATTGTTATATAAAACTTACTGATAATTTAGCTAGGTATTGATTCATCAGCAGCTTAAACATTGAGACAACAACTTTGATTAATGTATAGTAACTTAAAATGAGGAGTATCTGTCATGTAAAAACCTAATGTACACTTTGTTTAAGCCAAGGTTAGAAGTCTTTCACTGTAAGCATAATGCATGAACTGAATAATTCTTTAAGAAATACTTTTAAACAAGAGCTTTCTGAATGTAATGTAATTTTAGAATGTTAGGTCTGCCCTCTGTAGTGTGTAAACCTACTGTATTCCCTCATTTTTTTCTGTTGGTTTTCCAGACATTTTCAGCTTGGTGCCGTTTCCTTTATTTCTTCACCAATTTACTTCAAACATGGTACAGTTGTCCCTTGGGCTAATACCCCCACCACTTTTTTTTTTTTTTAGGGATTTATAGAATCAAACTTTTAGCCATATAAATACACAAAATCTTTGGATCCTCCTTTCTTGTATGTTCATTAATCATCGAGGCAGTGTGCACACGCCACTGTGTTGTAGCTGTGTGGAGACCATCCTGCATTTCCTTGGGAATGTTTGCAATCTGTATTTCTAGTATGAATTTTTGTAAACCAGACAGTGGAAGCACACACAATGAAAGCAGTTAAAGAATATGTTTCCTTGTAATAGCACCCAGTCACTGAAATTTTAAGATGTACTGTTGGTACCCTGTTCTTTGAAATGATTATCCTAACCCTTTTTCACACTGTACATATACAGTACAGAATATGGATTAGGAGGAATCTAAAAATATGAACGGGAGAGTTCAAATGTTAGGGAATGTTAACAGAATGCCTAGTGAAATGGTCCCTACCTAATTACAGTAACTGACCATTCAAGTACAGTAATTGTGATTCTTGACTCTGCTTCACTGTCATAATGATCTTTTTGAAAAATGTACTTCATAATTCTGGTGGGACAAAGGCCAGTTTGGCAACTGTCAAGTTGAAAATGCACTGCAGCCTTTGTCATATACAACTCCATACGTACCAGTACTTCATCTAGTCCATTTCTATTATTTGTCAATTCTTTTTCTTCATCAACTTTCATACGTCACTTATTCATGTTTACCTACTTATGTATCCACCTTCTTCGCCTTCTTTGCCTCCTCCTGCCCTCGATCCCTTTCTCTGTCCTATTCATATCCGTTCTTTATATAACCGTAACATGTAGGAACAGCAGTAAACAGTATTTGTGCCTAGTGATCAAGCCTGAATGTTAGTGATGCAAGGAAAAATTTTGTGATACAGTACTGTACAGTACAGTCAAGACTTGTTATATGTTTGTTTGCTGGGAGATGAATCACAACATCAGTAATTCAAAAATTATACCCTTTTTGGAATAACGATAAAATATTGGTGGCAATTTCTCTAGAACAATAATTGCGATGGCCACATCCAAGCATCTCATGTAGGTTTGGATGTTGCATGCATGCCGACAGACCACTGTCTGAGCCAACATAGCCACTCAGCAATTACATATGCAGAACCCCCATCTGGGGTCTGCACAGACGGCAGTCTTCGCACCAGTGCTTGAAGACCCCATCTCTCTCTCTCACCCACTCACACCTGGGATCGTCTCCCATACGTTCTCCAAGTTACCTAACCTTCTTGCTTGCATAAGATCATTGCAACGGTATCACTACCATCAGGTAATGGTGCAAATATGTGTGCAGTAGTAAGTCGAGAGAGAACATTTAGTTTGTGAAATAAATGAAACTCTGAACATGGTAATCATGTCTGGTGGTGCCTCAGTGGAAAGCATGATGCTACTGATGCAAGGCCAAAAGGGCAAGGGGTAGCCTCTCCCTTGATTTGAAATTAGACATTGTTAAACACCATAAGGAGGGACAGGGACTTGGCAAGATTGCTGACGTCCTAAAACTGCCCTAGTCCACGGTCTCAGCGGTGATAAAGAAATCAGATGCTGTAACCAATACACCAGTCCTGTATGAGACAGCCCTAGCATGTATTCAATATGGACGGTGGGTGTTAGCGCCGAAGTGGTGACATGCGGAGGTGTATGGATGTAGGAGGACTACTGGGCCTTGATAACGGGCTATAAAGCCTATGCCCAGAGTTGGTCACATAAAAAAAAAAAAAATGCAGCATCACAGAACATGCCTTCCCTGATTGCTAAACAACTAACCAAAATAAGGGAGCCTATCCTAGAGGAGATGGAGCATCTCCTAGCTCTTTAGGTTAATGAACTGAACCGAGCAAAGCAATCTCTTCATCGCACTTTCATCTGCAATAAGGCTTTCAGTCTGTGGAAAGACCTCAAGGATAAGCAAGATATGGAGACCAAGGGGGATTCAAGGCCAGCATAGATTGGTTTGAGCAGTTTAAGGACCGTGTTGGCCATAAACATGCGACCATGCATGTCAAGGCTGCTGGTATAGACCATGTGGCAACTGAGGCCTTTTCTGCAAAGCTGAAGGCAGTGATAGAGGAAGGAGGATACTCTCCAAAACAGATCTTAAATTTTGACAAGTTGGGCCTGTTTTGGAAATGGATACCCAAGAAGATGTACATCAGGTGCAAATTCAGAGGGGGACCTGAAGCTCAGGCCACTCCCGGTTTACCACTGAGAGAACCTCCGAGTGCTAGCAGGGTTAAGGAGAACCTCAGGGTTATTTGGAAGGGTAACCCCAAGGCCTGGTTGACCTCCACACTCTGCTGCTCATATATGGCAGAATGCCTGTCCCCTCACTAGCAAGATGCCAGCAAGAGTAACCTTGCCAACCATTACTTCCTGTTGGTTGACAGCATCCCGAGCCACCCTGAAGGCATGGAGGACTGGATGGTTAATATCAGAGTGGTGTACCATGTATACTGAACACTGGATGAAAATTTCTGTTTATTCATTGCTTATATTGTTTATAATTATTCCCCAAAGTGGTGTACTGTACTGTTCATACTTTTCTGTATATCAGGTTTTTACTGGATTTAGGATACTTTGCTAATATTTTCTTTGCTCTTTGAGAGTGTACTGGTTATGACTCAAGCATGGTGTTCATCTGCTTTTGCATGTGTGAATTATTTGCATGTGTTTTGCATCATATACCTAGCACTAATAAAAGTTTAAATTTTTCATTGAAAATTTCTTCACAGGTAGTTGCCAAAGATGAAGATGAGGATGACAATGGTGATGTGACTTACAGCATTGAATCAACTGATTGGCATGATACATTCAAGATTCATCCAAAGACAGGTGTGATCTCTGCAAAACCAGGTCTTGATGTCAAGGAAGACTATGAATTCACGGTAATTTTTTTTAATTTTAGTCACTTATTTTAACTGAAATGTAACTTTATTGTATGTACATAATTTTCTTAATTGTTGCTTTTTTTTTTTTTAAGTACAGTAACTGGTCATTTGCTATTCATACTGCAGCATTTATCATAAATGAATAACAGTACAGTAAAACCTCAATATAACGGACTTCAATAGACTGGAATTCTTTTTTATCGGAATCGTTGAGCTACCGGACTAAAGTCCTATGCATCAGAAAAATTCTGATAAAGCCAGAAGCAGTCCAGATTGCCTGACCACTTCAACTATGTTCACTACAATAAGGTAAACAGAAGACATATTTATCAGTGTACAGTACAGTATTATTATATATATTAAACAGTTTGATTATTATAATGAAAGGATAATACAGTACAGTACTTCATTAGTAATGAAAACAGTTTAACCCGCCGAGTCCTACCGACGTACGATGCACGGCGCTACTTTTTTCTGCGGACAGACCCAACGACGTGCATCGTACGTCACTCAGTTGCAAGGCCCATTGTGTGCACATTTTTCAACATTCGCGGGTGATTTTTGGTAGGCATATGTGGGAGACCTTCCTCTACCTGCTGTCAAGTGGGGATACTGCCTGGCCCCATCTAACCCCCCTCCCCCACCCTCCCCCCCACACTGGGGAATTCACCTGTTAGCTGTAACCTGGCCAGTAAAGGTATGTTGCCCCACGGTCTCTCCAATGACGAAATTCATGGTGGAAGTGATTCCTAAGGTGGAGGACAAAGAAACAAAGAAGCTAGAGGTAGAAACAAACAAAAGTGATGAGGTGGTAATGTTGTAAAGGAAGGTGCCATATACTGGGATTTCGGGTGAGTGAACAATGCTTATAAATGCCTATATTATTGTGTGAAAACCAATATAGACTTGTACTACACATAAATTCGTACCAAATAAATGAAATAAATACATAATATAAAGTGGCTTGAATTAGTTAACCCTTCCATAGTTTGTTTTCTTTAGCCAGGTACCCTGAAAAAGAAGGAAAACGTAAGGTTGAGTGACACCTGTATCAACATTTTTAACTTCAGGATCGCAATTTCTCTATGAATTTTCGATGTTTCTCATCAAAAGGTTTCAGCCAAAAAACAAAAAGTCGAAAATCGGTCAAGACCTGGGGGGAGGCTGGGTAAAAAATCAGTTGGGACTGGACGGGTTAAAAACCGTTGGTGCGATCCGGACTGATGTCCGATGTATCGGAAAAAGTCCAGGTTAGTAGGGGGAAGTACAGATGTCGCTTTTATCGGAATTTCACATTTTTCGAAATGGCTTGAGCCCCAGTTAGTCCGTTATAGTGAGGTCTTACTGTACTTCTTGTGACATATTCATCAAACATCTCATCATCTGAGATGCCTTGCTCCCTCCTGGGAACCCCCGGACAGGATAGTAGAGACAGAAGTGCCTCTAGGCGACACTACCCTCACAAACCTTTTTCACTCTCTCACACACATTTCTTCCTTTTCCCACTCTTTCTTTAGGGTAATGTTCCACTCTCTTCCACACCTCATAAGGTGTTCCTTTACCAATACTGTCCTTTACATCACTTTCTCACATTTTCTTTGGCACTTGATCTGTGTGCATTCTTTTTACATATCCATACCATCTCAGTGTATTCCTCTGTATGCACTCAGCATTTGCACACCTCACTTGTATACTTTTTTTTTTTTTTTGTAATGCCCATAAATTTCTCTATTTCTTACTCCCTTCATCTTCCCAGTGCCTGCAGTTGTTCTAAGAAAGGTAATTTTTGCAGCTTGCAACCTAGACAGCTCTCTGTCATCCACTGCAAGGTTTCCCTCCTATATGAGAGTGTAAGCAGTAAGACATTCTTATGCAAGGCTCTTTTACCCTCCATGCTCATTCTCCTGTCTTCAAAATACAACCAGGCTCTTCAGTTGTTTTTCTCCCCTGGAATGATCTCTCCTTAACTTCACCCTCCATTTTGCCATATTTGCACAATAGTGCTCCCAGTTACTTAAAGCTGTCACCCTCTTCAAGTATTTCACTTCCCATCTTTACCCTGCAGTTCAGTGTGTTTCCTCTTTATATCTTGGACTGCTCCCTCATTTTACCTTGTGCTATCTGCCTTTTTCCCCTCACATACTATTATCATATGTATCTTCACATTCACTTTTAATTTTCTTCTTATACAGATTCTTCCAGTTTCTTTCACCACCTTTTCCAAGTCACTCACACTTTCTGCCAACAAAACAGCATCATCAGTGTATCAGCAAATTATGAAACTCCATTCTGTCATTTAGGTTCAGTTTTGCTCCTATGCTGCTGTCTGCATTTTTATCTCATTCACTATTCCACTGGTCCATCCATATATATATTGAACAGTCAAGGTGACATATCACATCTCTGTCTTATACCTATGTTGAAAAGATCACTGAGCTTTTCCATCTTGACACATGCACCACTACCTTCATAAAAGGATTTTGTTGCCCTCAACAAACTCACTCCTATGCCATATATATGCCTAACACACTCCATAATCCTTCCCAGTCCACCCTGTCATAATCCCTTTACAAGTCCATAAATGCAACATACAGTCTCTTATTCTTTGCAATGTACTTCACAAAAGACCTCATTGTAAATACAGTAAACCCTTGTTTTACAATTAACAGGTATGTGATGAATCACTTATAAGATGACTAAAATATTAAGATTTTTATTTTTAATACAATATCACTTTTGCTTCTACGATTCTTATGGTCCCATATGATCCCTCACTGGTTGATGTATGATTGCTGTTTTTGCTTATACGATCACCTACACGGAAGCTTACAGTCATTTGTTTATTCCAAGATGGCTTTTGAACTCTGTCATTATTGGGTGTGTTAGTGTCAGTGATGGAACAGTTGTATAGTGTTGGAGTTCAAGCAGCAAGTGAAGTGAAACGACTACCAGTGTAGGTGAGTTAGAAACCAATTTTTGTACTTATTTTTGGTAGGAAGGAGTAAGTGAAGTGCAGTGAAGTGAAATAACTGGCAGTTCAGATGAGTTTGAAATTTTTTTTAGACTGTTTTGTGGGTGACTCTCAGTCAAAGATGTACTGTATCTCTTTTGAACCCATGTTATACATGACTCAGTATATGGTAAATCGTCAGGCTGTGGATTTTATCAAACATATCCTCATCATAAAACAAGCATGTGCTGTATCTGGCCTATACATCCTCAACCCTTCCTAAATCCACCCTGTACCTTGCTCATGTTGTCTTCTTTTATGTTATGCATCCCCTCTATAAGCACTCTACCATATGCCATTCCATGTATACTCAGTAAACTAATTCCTCTGTGGTTCGTACACTCTTCGTTTCTCCCCTTTCAGTTATACAGTAGAACTTATATTGCTTTCTTCAAGGCCTCTGCACGTTTCCTTGTCTCCCATCCCAGCCTACACACACTATATTATACTGACAGTCTCATCCCCACCATAGTTTAACATTTCTCCACTAATGCCATCCATTCCTGTTACCTTATGTAACTTCTTATTAATTGCTGTTAATATTTCCCCCCTGCTAATTGGTCCCTGTTCCATTGGTCTACCACCACCTTTGTCCATGCCTCAGCAAGTAACAACTGCTTCTTTCTTATCTCTCACTGCCAGAGAGCTAATATACTCTCTCCATCTCCTAACTATATCATCCTTATCATCCAGCATTCTACCATCCTTACTCCAAAGTTTACCCCCACCTCTCCTTTCACCTTTAATCATCTAGCTTCCTTTACTATCTCACAGAGTTTCTTTTAATCATTCTTGAACTCATCACTTACCTTTCTTCCAAGCTCATCATACACTCTTTTTCTGGCATCTTTTATCATCTGTTTTGCTTTCTGTTTCAGTCTCCCATATTCTTGCTTCCTTCCCTCTCTTACATCCTGAAGTACATGTCTCTGATGTATCTTCTTCCATGCCTTCTTTTCTCCTTTAAAGCAACACCCATATCACTGTTACCATTAAACAAAGCATTACCCCTCATCTTCCCTCATTTCACAAATTTCTTACCATATCACATACTGCATCTGCTGCATCCATCATACCCCTCTTCACAACTCTCCACATTTCCTCTATTTCTTTGCCTAATTTAGTGCCACACTCAAATTCTCTTCTTTTTGTCTTACCTTCAGTGTAATTTTTTGCTCCCAAATATAACTGCTCAGCCAATGGGCACTGCTGTAATACAGTACAGTCAAGTCATCTGATCCATGGCAATATGGTTCTGGATCACTGTCATGCTTTAGAAATTCCATGGTTTATAAATAGTATAACTTACGGGAAAAATAACTTATGGTTCTGGCCTGTCGGCCAAGTTGCCACATATCACCCAACCTACACCCAACTAGTTACAAGTGAACACTGGCACCACTCAAATAATTATTCAGTGCATGTATTACTGGGAATAAAGCATATTAAACATTAAAGAAACAATGTTAAAGGGTCTCACCTAACTCCAACCGATGACTGTGTTAAGTGGAAAGGATGAGGGTGGGGGTTCCACGGCTAGAGGCAAACTGGGCCTCTCAGCATGAGGCGAGTGTGATGGTGCCTCATGCTGCTGCTGCCTCAACCCTGCTTCTTCCTCCTCAGCTACCCTCAGGAACCCCTCAAAGTCTGCTGTAGAGATAACTGAAGCGGTGTCATCGTCGTTTTTGCCTTTTTCCCTCCTTTATCAGTGCGATGAATGACATCCATTTTCTAGTTATATTTAAGTGGTGGCTGTTTTTTCTGTCCCTTTTGCAATGAAGTCTTAGGCCGGTTGTGGTATGGCATCATATCATGCTGGAAGGGCAAGTAAGGGAACAAATAAAAGGGCCAGGTAGTCCTCAGAAACACGCTCATGGCCACTCTCACAGCAGGTGGTGCAGGAATAAACAGTGGAGAGTAGTGCGCACACTTGCCGCCAGGGAAGGGTTATGACTGGTTTCTCATTGCTTGTCATGCTTGCTTGTGAATGGCTGATGGCTGTTGTTCGCAGCACAGACACGCGCCATGGAAATCTCAATGGAAATGCGTCACTTTGGCACCGAAAGTCTTTGCTTTAACCATATAACCATGGTTTCTGCTACTTTCGGTTCTGAGCGGGAACGATGCTGTGCTTTAGAAAACCGTTTCTTAGGTTTTATGGGACTCGACTGTATATATCATTCATTGGTACCACTGTATATGCTAATAGGCACTGCAGTAGCATACATCATTCAGTGGTACTACTGTATGTGGCAGTACCATCATGCACTTGCTTGATGTAGTGCTACCTACTTCTTCCTTAGGTGAATCTACACTGAGTGTCAAGCCTAATGGTTTCCTGTAATCCAGGAAACCATTTACACCACTGGGTGGTAACTGTTTAACTAAATATTGGCATGATTTGGAGCCTGCTATGATGCCTCTGTTAATTGGTGAAGAGATGAAAATGCGTCGTCCATCCAGGAACCGAAAGTCCACACTCTTCCCCACACTTCTGTATGCGTAAGTGCTGTCCATTGTAAGGGAACATTAGTTCACTGCATGGGATGGCTCTGCACGGGCAATTGCTTGACTGCAGTTGATGGATCTGCTCAGCCAGACAGACCAGGGTTACTCCTTTGCCACTACTGTTCGTCCATGCAGGAACCGAAAGTCCACGCTTTTCCCCACACTTCTGTATGAGTAAATGCTGTCCATCGTAAGGGAACATTAGTTCACTGCATGGGATGGCCCTGCAGGGGCAATTGCTTGACTGCAGTTGTTGGATCTGTTCAGCCAGACAGACCAGGGTTACTCCTTTTCCACTACTGTTCGTCCATGCAGGAACCGAAAGTCCACACTCTTTGCCACACTTCTGTATGGGTAAATGCTGTCCATCGTAAGGGAACATTAGTTCACTGCATGGGATGGCCCTGCAGGGGCAATTGCTTGACTACAGTTGATGGGTCTGCTCAACCAGACAGACCAAGGTTACTCCTTTGCCACTACTGTTGGCATAAAAATTAAGATGAGATGTGATGGTGTCTATATCCAAGGAAAGCTCTCGTGTATCAGTCTATAGCAGTGTTCTTCAAACTTTTTTCATCGCGACCCAGTTTCATTTTATGTATTATCTTCACGATCTTATTGCACGACTGTTGTACCTCTCTCACGCTGGTTTGAAAACTTTTTACTAATACATACATACATATATACATACATACATGCATACATTGCATAAGCATGTACACATACCATATATATACATACATACATATGTGGATTCAAAACAATTGCATATGTTGAAAGTGTGCTAATGTAAATTTTATGTATTAAAAATATTATTACAAAATATGTGCAAGTACTGTGTAAATTGCAGCTAAGCAGAGAAAAATAGTATGCCTTTACCTGTTCAGTGTGCCTGGTGTGCCTGCTTGTTACTACACTCCATTTCTCTGAGTCTGGCACCATCAGTGATGTCCTCAGTACCTGTAGTACTGATAAAGGCCCTTAGTACTGGATATACCTTTTTGTATTGCCTTTTTATATTGATTCTCAAAGTAATAAGTGTAGGTTCACACAGTGCAGAGAATTTACATCAACACTACAGGTGTTGAGGACATCACAGATGGTGCCAAACTTGGTGAAATGGAGTATAGTTATCTTGGCCCAGTCTGGCTTGCAGGATGTATAACTTGTGAGATGAAGCTCATTTTCTTGATCAGGTGTTAGTTTTAGCCCTACAACAGCCTCTGGTCTTTCATAAGCGTAGGGGTCTTTCACCCAGTGCTTTTCTCTCATATCTTGTAACTTATCTTTAGCAAAGTACTATTCAAAACTCTCAGACAAAGAATGAAGGTGTAGCTGTATATCGCATTTAATTTTCTCCAGATTCTCCTCACTGATGCTGTTTTCTTCAATGTGCTGCAAAAGTGTTCGGAACGTATAGTAAATAGGGCGATCAACACCAAGCCTAGCTTACCACAGCATTATTGATTCCTTAAATGTTTCTGCTTCCTCACTGTGTCGGAATACATTATTTTCTTTCCCGTGCAGTTTCAGATTAATGCATTTCACTTACTATTTATATATCTAGTTACGATGTGGCGACCCACTGAGCAAAAGCTTGCGACCCAGTATTGGGTCGCGACCCGTACTTTGAAGAACCCTGGTCTATAGTACATACATAATAGGTAGCGTAAATTCACCAGTATATTATAGACAAAGGTTTGATATATTTTTGTGAAATTAGCATATAGGGGTCCTTTACTATCTTCTCATTATGTCTGTCTTTGTTTTAATATCCAACTGTTTATTGTCCCATCAAAAGAGGGGCTTGGAGCTAGGCTACTTAGTCCAAACATTCAAGTGACAGTGACCAGTTGCCTCTCTCTGAGTGGTATTATGTGAATGATAAACCCAAAACACCTGTCGGATATACAGTGTACTCTTATAGACCATGTCTGGTAGGAGTACCATAACTCTCTAGACTACCAAGTGTCCTGGGCCACAAGAAACCAGTTGGTATGTCACTCAGTATAGAATCACCTAAAGGTAGCATTGTATCCAGTAAGTTGATGGTGGGAGACCACACCTACCTTATTAAGTACCCAAATTTATTGGCAGCAGAAATCCAGAACAGAGGCATTATCACATTTGTGGCATGACTTCCATATATGACTTTTGGGGGAGGCAATGACTCATTCGGTAGAGAGGTGGCCTGCATTCCTACTGGACCCAGGTTCAAATCCCTGCTGGGGCAGGGAACATTTTAAGGATTTGAATTTCATAAAATTAGACTTTACTGATCTACCAGAAGACCTGCTGACATGTCATAAAAATACCCTTGCTAATACTGGTACACCAGTCCTGTATGAGACAGCCCAAGCATGTATTCAATATGGCCGGTGGGTGTTAACACCAAAATGGTGACATGTAGAGGTGTATGGTATGTAGGAAGACTACTGGGCCTTGGGAGCAGGCTATGAAGCCTATGCCCGGAGTTGAACCCATAAAAAATACTGTATACTGAATGGTCAAAGCCGTTTGCTTGTCCGATCACTTCCAACGAACCTCCAGCACCCGAATAATATGACCGTAACTTGTAAGCAGTGTCAAAACATCTCTATGTACCCCACCGAATGTCCAGTTTCATGTGGCCACTAGGCTAAGTCTTTCCCAACTGCCACCACCATTGAACAAAGAGCACAAGCCTCAAGTACATGTTTGGTGACAGTGGCCATCCACCTCTCTACTGAACATCCAATATCGCGCATCCACTGGGCTAAGTCTTTCCCAACTGCCACCACCATCGAACACAGACCACAAGCCACGAGTACATGTTTGGTGACAGCGGCCGTCCGCCTAAGTACGGAATGTCGAAAGTCCCCCGGTCACCGTGAGTTGTGTTTTCGCATGGCCACTCAGCGTCTAACAGACCGCAGGCCACAAGTAAATGTATGATAAAAGCGCCCGTCCTCCTGTTGACAGAAGGGGGAGAATGCTGCTCACAGCCTCGTTTCCTCCCCCCCCTCCTGTCCCTCCTCCATACTCTCCTGGCTCCCCCCTCACTCCCTCAGGTCCTACCCTCCTGCCTGGTGTTAACACTGACTCGTGAGTTTTCAATTTTTTTTGTTGAGATTCACTGTATTCGACTGCTATTGGTCATATCAAAACACACATAGGAATATCCAAAGTAATACTAAATACCAAGAAACCCATACAGAAAAACCACTGAAAACCAAAAAACACCTTACCTATTCACTACTGTATGTACTATGGGTAAAAAATGTATTGGTGCACAGGGGGTTTGATGCCTACCAAAAGCATTCATTCATTACCAACGTCTCATTGTGTATGAACAATGTCTGTTTATATAAACATAACATTTGCTACATGTTTGCAAGAGGATATTGCCTGTTGGCGATATATGACACCTCCCGACGTCAGGGCTACCAACGTGTGGTAAGTCGGACACTAATATTTCCATGACCTTCGCTCTGTTGTCCCAGATATTTCACACATATTGTGCACCGATACTTTTTTTTGGCCCATAATACAGTACCCCTCCTTATTTTGGCAGTGTTATCTGGTCATTCTGCCATATTTGGACATCAAATACATATAAGAATATTCAAAGTAATGCTAAACACCAAGAAAGCCATGGAGAAAAAACACTGAAAGCCAAAAAACACCCTACTTATACACTACTGTATGTACAGTACCCCTCCTTCTTTTGGCAGTGTTTTCTGGTCATTCTGCCATATTTTGACATCAAGACACACATAGGAATATCTAAAGTAATGCTAAACACCAAGAAAACCATGCAACAAAACACTGAAAACCAAAAAACACCCTACCTATATATTACTGTATGTACAGTACCTCTCCAAATTTTGGCTCTGTTTTCTGGTCATTCTGCAATATTGAGACATCAGAACAACAGGATTATCCATATTAATGCCAAACATCAAGAAAGCAATGCATAAACAGCAAAAATCCACAAAAAACCTGAAAATGATTTGAAAATCAAGTTATCTTTGACGAGTGATCGCTCCCAGGGCTCAAAAAAAAAAAAAAATCACGGCCAAATATGCCACTGGAAATTGGTTACATTGGTATAAATTGTATACCATCATCTTCGCTGGTATTTATACTATAAGATAAGTATAAAAACACATAAAACTGGTAAGTAAAAGTACAGTAATGCAGTGAAAATAAGTGTTCAGGAGTAAAACTTACCTTCATATAACTTCCCACCATCCTAGTGCAAAATTTTGCCAGCTCCTTCCAAGAGCTACGCTTTTGTCTAGATGCAGAATTTCTTGAACTTTCTTGTGGATTTTGTGGAATTTTGATATGGCCAATAGTAGTTGAATAGATCACAAAAAAATTTAAAAACTCATGAGTCAGTGTTATCACCACGGAGGAGGGTAGGGATTAAAGGAGTGAGGGGGGAGAGGGAGGGTAGGGGGAGGGGGGAAGAAGCGAGGCTGTGGGCAGGATTTTGACCCTTCTGTCTCGACACGGGCGGGCGCTTTTACTGCACATTTACTTGTGGCTTGCGGTCTGTTAGACGCCGAGTGGCCATGCAGAAACACAACTCACAGTGACCGGGGAACTTTGAACGTTCAGTAGAGAGGCGGATGGCCGCTGTCACTGAACATATACTCATGGCTTGAGGTCTGTGTTAGATGGTGGTGGCAGTTCGAAAAGACTTAGCCCAGTGACCGGGCAAAATTGGATATTCGGTAGAGAGGTGGATAGCTGCTCTCACTGAATATGTACTCGTGGCTTGTGGTCTGTGTTCAATGATAGTGGCAGTTGGGAAAGACATAGCCCAGTGGCCGCGCGACATTGGACATTCGGTGGGGATGCGTACGGATGTTTTAACACCTCTTGCAGGTCACACACACGAGCAGCCAGAGAGAATGAACGTGTCTCCTCCGCCTCTTACCTGCCTCGGCAAACCTTAAGTAGTTTCAGGAATTATGTTGCCCTGTCTTCTTAGTCTTGTTTAAAGTTTAGTATTGAAAGTTAATACTGTATAGTCTACCAAAAATGTAAAGAGCTGTAGTCAGTGAGTATATGTGAATGTTTCTAGGAATATCGGTACCGGTAACGGCTGTTTTTGTTTAGCACTGTAACCAACCTCAAACATGGCCGACAATGTAAACATCAAGAGACCCGAATTTCCAGGATTTGACAATGAAACAAATTTGATGGATCTAGTTAAAATGTTGATTATGAGAATTAGTGAACTAGAAAAGAAAGTGGAGGATCTGGTATCAAGAAACATGCCTGAAAATAATGAAAACACTATACGGAGCCTGATACAGGCCAGTGAGATGGCAAACTAGGAGATAGAAAATTTGAAATGAGAAAATAATGAATTAAGGAAAAAACTAGAAGAGAGCAGTAACAAAATGGAGAAGGTGAGTAATGTGTTAGAAGAGCAAAAGGCAAAGTGGGCATATGCGGAAGAAGAACAGAAAGCAGTGGTTAGCTTAAGGAAGATCATTCAGGAAGAAAGGGAAATGAACAAGAAAAAATGGAAGAAAATGCAGTGAAAATATTGAAGAAAAAAGGCAAAATAATAAGAGAAACTGTAGAAAGGAACAGATGTGTGATAATATTTGGAAACAGGGAGGAGGAAGAATTGATTAGGTCTGTGAGACTTGAGAGGGACTGGAATCAAGTAAGAAAAATATTGGGGAAGATCAGTTCCGAAGGAAACAAGTGGGAAAAAGAAATTGAGGAAGTAAGGAGGATAGGGCCATTTAAGAAAGGGGAAGTAAGACCAACGAGAGTTAAGCTGTCTTAGGACAACATTTCGTTTTGTTTCGTTTTTGAAGGCTCCGACATGCTTGCATGTGTTGGCCTTGGTCACCTAATGGCGGCTTTCCATGCTCCTCGATTTATGGCAGCCTCTCTGTTCAGTCCCTTAACCCTGAGGTCACACTTAATGACCTCGTCTCTTGTCTTTTTTGGTCTACCCCTCACAACCCCTCCCCCCAGTATTAACACTTCTCACCTTCCGCACCCAATTATCATCCCCCGTCCTCTCCACATGCCCAGATCATCTCAGTCTACCTCTCTTCATCACAACACCAATACACTCCAGTCCCATCCTACCTCTCAACTCTTCGATCATAAACCCAACCCCCCCAGGCCTTGCACTCAGGGATGCACTGCATATCCACCTAATCATTGTTATTTCTGTACATTTGAGCCTGCGAATATCCTCTTCCTTTCCTGCCCAGGTCTCATTACCATACAGCATCACACTCCTAACACATGCTGCATACAAAGACCCCTTACCATGTAGGGAGAGTCCTCTCAATGTCAGGAGAGGCAACAGCTCCCCGAGCTTCTTCCAACCACTTCTCACCCTAGCAACCGAGCTAGCTCCAGCCCCACCTCCAGCACGTAACATGTCTCCTAAATAAAAAAACTCTTTCACACACTCAAGAGACTCACAGCAAGTTCAATCTTTTCACACCTAACAATCTCCACCTGCTCTCCCTGACACGCCGCACACATAAAATCAGCATTATCTCGCAGTCTACCTCTAATACCACTACATCTCTTGTGCACCCACTTATCACAAACACTACACAAGATGGAATTACTTCCCACACCTTTGTGGCAAATTGCACATGGCCACTTTCCCTCTTCTTTGACTGTACCACCACCAATCCTAGATATCATCACTTTTGTTTTATCTGCATTTACCCTTAAGTCCTTGTACCCCATACCATCTCTCCACTTCCTAAATTTTTCCTCCACCTCCTTTTCATTCTCTGCAAACAACACCAAATCATCTGCATACAGCATCTCCCACGGAAGTCCATCTCTGAAGTCACATGAGAGGGCTTCTAGTACCATGATAAACAACAAGGGACTCAAAACTGACCCCTGATGCACACAACATTCACAGAAAACTCATCACTCATATCTCTATTCACTCTTACCTGGGTGTGAGCACCCACGTACAAGCTTCAAGTACCATGATAAACAACAAGGGACTCAAAACTGACCCCTGATGCACACTAACATTCACAGAAAACTCATCACTCATATCTCTATTCACTCTTACCTGGGTGAGAGCACCCACGTACATGGCCATAACCACCCTAACCAGCCACTCTTCCAACCCAAGCTTTCTCATTGCCCACTCCACCACCTCTCTAGGGACTCTGTCAATGGCCTTTTCCATACCAATAAAAACAAAATACAGTTCCCTTTTCTTTCCAATATATTTTTCCTGAAGCTGTCAAACAATGAATATGGCATCAGTGGTCCCACTGCCTGGCTTAAACCCAAACTGCATCTCATCAATATTCACTCTTTCTCAAATCGTGCCTTCTATAACTCTCTCCATTACTTTCGTTAACTGATCTAAGAGCTTTATACCTCTATAATTTCCTCTTTCCAGGGCTTCATCCTTCCCTTTGCACACATTTACAATTACACTCTTCAGCCAATCATCTGGGACAACACATTCATGTATATCATATTTATCAGGTCAGTGACTAACCTCACCCCAATATCTCCTGAGGCCTTCAACATTTCAGCAGTCATCTCAGACACACCTGCTGCCTTCCCCACCCGCATCCTGCCTATTGCCTCACTCAAAGTAGCAGCGTCAATCAAAGGCCAAGGGCCAAACACTGGATCCGTTGGCTCCAAACCCTCCCTGTCCCAGTCAAACTCCTCATTCAACAACTGGCTATAATGCTGTCTCCATGCATCTTTAATATCCTCACTGTTCACCACTACCCTTCCTTCATCATTCTTCACACACTGCTCACCTACAATATCCCGATTATCCCACTTCACCTGATTTGCCACCTTAAATATCATATTTTTCCTTTCCCCATGATTTAGATTATCAAGTAAAAGTCTCTGTGACTCGGACTTCGCCCTTTATACCTCTCTTCTAGCCTTACGCTTGGCAGCTTGGTAGGAGAAGGCTGTAGCACGGGCCGAACAGGGTAGTACTCCCGAGGGGAATGGGAATGCTGGTGATAAGGAGAGCTGGAGCTCCTGTTTCACTAACTTCCTAACCATCCCCCTTTGTTGACCTTTTCATTGTGACAATAACATGGAGAGTAGACCAGCATACTCTCCCAAACATTTCCTCTAACTATCTTATGCACTACACCACATGCACTTTACGTCACACAACGTATCCCACTACGTTACAGGGGTTGACGTCAGCAAGGGCATGCGGCCAGAAAACTGTGCCCCCACTACCTAATGGCGGACTTTTGGGGGGAGGCGTGACGGGGTTTTGCCGGCATAGATCATGGGTCCGGGGCAAGATGGGGCTCGAACCTGTGCTAGAGGGTACAGGGCATTGTGGTTCCCAGGCTGTCGCTTCCCACTACGTTACAGGGGTTGACGTCAGCAAGGGCATGCGGCCAGAAAACTGTGCCCTCACTGCCTAATGGCGGACTTTTGGGGGGAGGCGTGACAGGGGTTTTGCTGGCATAGATCATGGGTCCGGGGCAAGATGGGGCTCGAACCTGTGCTAGAGGGTACAGGGCATTGTAGTTCCCAGGCTGCCGCTTCCGCCCAATAGAGAGGGGCCCGAACCTGGGAGTAGCGCCTCAGGAGGCTGCCCTATCAACGGGTGTATAGTGGCAGGGCAGTTGCAGTGCCAAGGCACGCTTGGAGTGTGTTCCTGCAGCTATCGTGGCAGGGTGCCCCGAGGCCACTACCACAGCCACTGGTAAGCTGGTGGGCTAGGGGTCCCAGATCCTTTGCCTGGACCTGGGACTGTGCAGTGGGTGGGGCCTGTGGAATGTTTACCCCCCCTTTATTTCTACTGACCATGACTAAATACAAGTATAAGCATCAAAGCAAGCCTGAGGACATTAAATCACCCAGGAGGATGAGAGTGGGTTCATGGAATGTGGGAAGTTTGGAAACAAGTAAAGAGTCAGGGATGGAGAATGTTTAGTAAAAAAAGAGCTGACTGAAGAAGAAAGAGAGGTTTTTTTGAAGGAACAAGTAAAGGAGAAAAATGAAAGGAGGACAGATGAAGAATGTAAAAAAAAAATTTTTGGAGAGTGATGGAGATGAAAGTAAGGAAGTGGTATGTGAGGAACTAGAAGTGAAGGAAACAAGGGGGATGGATATGAATATGAAAAAGAGAATGAAAAAGAGAAGAATGAGTAAAGATAAAAGCAGTGCAGTAAATCTGAGTACTGTATCATGTACAGTAATATAGATAGGTTAACATCTAAGAAAGTGGAAATTGGAGACTATATAGATGAAAATAAACCTGAAATTTTTTGCTTGGTGGAGACTAAATTGCCCCGAGATGTTGATACAAAATTATTTGGATGGAGCAATTATAACATTTGGAGGAAGGATAGAGAAAGCAAGTTTGTGGGAGGTATAATGATTTTAACCCGTGATGACTTAAGATCAAAATATATAGAAACTGAAAATACCATGGCTGAACTTTTGGGAATTGAAATAGAGGACAGTTATGGAGAAAAAATAGATGTATTAGTATTTTATATGCCTCCCAAAACTAGGGCATGGGCAAAAGAAGATTGCAAACAGTTAATAAGAGAATCCATTATTAAACTAAAGATGTTAATTGAATGAAGAAGTAGAATAATTATAATGGGAGATTTTAACTGTAGAGAAGTTGATTGGGAAAGTATGGATGCTGGGAACAATGAGGAATCATGGGGAAATAACTTAATGGAATTGGTGATGGAAAACATGTTAACCCAATAAATTAAAGAAAATACAAGAATCGGGAGTGACGACGAACCATCAAGGCTCGACTTAGTATTCACAAGGGACCCAAATGATGTGAGGAACATATCCTACCAATGCCCCTTTGGTAAAAGTGATCATCTGGTTATTGAGATGGAAGTGGTAGGAGTAAGGGAAGGAGAAAGAGATGAAAAACACAGAGAAAATAGATACAATTATGGGAAGGCAGACTTTGCTTCCCTGAGGAACTTTCTCCAAAATGCAGGCTGGAGTAAAATGAATACGATCACAAATGTTGATGAGAAATTTGAGTTTTTTATAGGAATATATAAAACAGGAGTTAGTAAATGTGTCCTATAATTATCCGCAGCTATGGAAAGGAAGAAAGTATGGTTTAACAACAGATGTAGAATGGCACAAGAAGCAAGAAAAAGAGCATGGAAAAGAGTGAGAAGAAGGTATACTGAAAGGGCCTGGGAGGTGTACAAGCAGGTAAGAAATGAATATGTAAGGGTGTGGAGAGAAGAAGAAAGGAAATATGAAAAAGATCTTGTAACTAAATGTAAAGAAGAGCTGAAACTGTTTTATAGGTTTGTAAATGGTAAAATGAAAGTTAAGGACAGTATAATACGATTGAGGGATGGAGATGAAACATACAAAAGAGAAGAAGAATTGTGCGAAATAATGAACAACAAACTGCAGTCAGTGTATGTGTTGGAGGAGGAATTTAGGGAACCTGAAATGGAACCCAGGATGATGGGAATGGCAGAAATTACAGTTGATGTGAATGAGGTGCTACAGCTGATGAGGGATTTGGATGTGAGAAAAGCAATGGGACCAGATGATATGGCTGGATGGATTCTGAGGGAATGTGCGGACCAGTTAGTGTGCCTGTGCATGTCATTATTAATACATCACTGGAAAATGGACAGTTACCTAAAGATTGGAAAAGAGCAAGTATTGTGCCAGTCTTCAGGGGAGGAAATAGGGAAGAACCATTCAATTACAGACCCATATCACTTACTAGTGTAGTTTGTAAAATCTGTGAGAAAATTATTAGAAAAAGGTGGATAAAGCATTTAGAAGAAAATGAAGTGATAACACCAAGACAATTTGGTTTTAGGGAAGGAAGATCATGTGTTACTAACCTATTAAGTTTCTACAGTAGGGTAATATTGTAGATGTCATATAAGAAAGAGAGGGATGGGCAGATTGTGTGTATCTTGATCTCAAGAAAGCATTTGACAGGGTGCCCTATAGGAGACAGCTGTGGAAGTTGAAGACCTTTGGAGGGGTGCATGGGAAACTATTAAAGTGGATGGGAGATTATTTGATAGGAAGGCAGATGAGAACAGTGATAAGCGACAAGGTTTCACAGTGGAGAAATGTGATTAGTGGAGTACCCCAGGGCTCTGTCTTGGTCCGAGTAATGTTTCTGATATATATAAATGATTTGCCAGAGGGTTTGAATAGTTACATGAGTATGTTCGCAGATGATGCTTTAGTGGACATTTGTGCTGGGAGGGGGTTGGTGGTAGCTAATACCCTCTTCAGGCACAAAATGATCCATAGGTATACATGGCGAGTGGTGAGAAGAGAGGACGGGGGAATGAATGAACGGAAGGCAATGATTGACTATGTGTGTGTGGATGAAAGGATGAGAAGATGTATAATGGATGCAAGAGTATATAGAGGTTGGGGGAGTGGACTTTCTGACCACCACTTGGTGGTGGCCAGAATCAGAATCCAAACAAGATGGAGGAAGAGGAGAAGGGAAAGACAGGAGGAAGTATGTGTTACAAGGAGGGTAGAAAAGTTACAAGAGGATGGAATAAAGGCTGAATATAGAAGGGAAGTGGAGGAGCGATTGGGTAAATATAGATTGCAGCAGATGGGGGATGTGGAGGGTGTGTGCAAGGTATTCACAGAAGAAATCTGTGCAGCATGTGAGGTGGTGTGTGGGGTGAAGAGAAGACGAAAGGGGGTTCAGGGAACAGCATGGTGGACTGAAGAAGTGAGAGAGGCTGTGGCACAAAAGAAGAAAGCATATAATGAGTGGATGAGGAACAGGGGCGACGAAGAAGCTGAGAGACGGACGAGAGAGTTATATGTAGTGAGGAGGAGAGAGGTGAAAAGATTAGTAAGAGAGAGTAAGAAGAGAGTGGATGAGGAATTTGGAAGGAATTTGAGTGCGAAGTGGAGGGAATGTAAGAAAATGTTCTGGAAGGAGGTAAAGAGAGCTAGACAGGGTGCCAACGAAGTCAGTGGGGGTGTTTCGTTTCGTTTCGTTTCGTTTTTGAAGGCTCCAACATGCTTGCATGTGTCGGCCTTGGTCACCTAATGGCGGCTCTCCACGCTGCTCGATCTCTGGCAGCCTCCCTATTCAGTCCCTTAACCCTTAAGTCACATTTAATGACCTCGTCCCATGTCTTTCTCGGTCTACCCCTCCCAACCCCTCCTCCAATATTAACACTTCTCACCCTGTGTGAAAGATAAAAATGGTAGATTACTAGTGGAGAAGGGAGAAAAAGTAAACAGATGGAGAGAACACTTTAATGAACTGTTGAACATAGAGAATGAAAGTAATGCAAGTATAAGTGGCTGGGGAATGGCAGGGAAAAGGAGGGTTGTGAGAAGAGAGGAAGAAATCACCAGGATGGAAGTGGTGGAAGCAATGAAGAAAGTTAAAATGGGGAAAGCCCCAGGAATTGATGGAGTGTGTGGTGAAATGCTGAAGCATGGGGGAGAGATAGTAATAGAATGGATGTGGAAGGTGTGCAGATTGGCTTGGGAGGAGGGTAGAGTCCCGGAGGATTGGAAGTCAGGTATAATTATTCCTCTGTACAAAGGAAAAGGGGAAAAAGCAGTGTGTGGTAATCATAGGGGCATTTGCCTTCTCAGTGTAATAGGAAAANAAGGGAAGTGGAGGAGCGATTGGGTAAATATAGATTGGAGCAGATGGGGGACGTGGAGGGTGTGTGCAAGGTATTCACAGAAGAAATCTGTGCAGCATGTGAGGTGGTGTGTGGGGTGAAGAGAAGACGAAAGGGGGTTCAGGGAACAGCATGGTGGACTGAAGAGGTGAGAGAGGCTGTGGCACAAAAGAAGAAAGCATATAATGAGTGGATGAGGAACAGGGGCGACGAAGAAGCTGAGAGACGGACGAGAGAGTTATATGTAGTGAGGAGGAGAGAGGTGAAAAGATTAGTAAGAGAGAGTAAGAAGAGAGTGGATGAGGAATTTGGAAGGAATTTGAGTGCAAAGTGGAGGGAATGTAAGAAAATGTTCTGGAAGGAGGTAAAGAGAGCTAGACAGGGTGCCAACGAAGTCAGTGGGGGTGTGAAAGATAAAAATGGTAGATTACTAGTGGAGAAGGGAGAAAAAGTAAACAGATGGAGAGAACACTTTAATGAACTGTTGAACATAGAGAATGAAAGTAATGCAAGTATAAGTGGCTGGGGAATGGCAGGGAAAAGGAGGGTTGTGAGAAGAGAGGAAGAAATCACCAGGATGGAAGTGGTGGAAGCAATGAAGAAAGTTAAAATGGGGAAAGCCCCAGGAATTGATGGAGTGTGTGGTGAAATGCTGAAGCATGGGGGAGCGATAGTAATAGAATGGATGTGGAAGGTGTGCAGATTGGCTTGGGAGGAGGGTAGAGTCGCGGAGGATTGGAAGTCAGGTATAATTATTCCTTTGTACAAAGGAAAAGGGGAAAAAGCAGTGTGTGGTAATCAATGGGGCATTTGCCTTCTCAGTGTAATAGGAAAAATATATGGTAGGATACTTATTGACAGAGTTAGGGGAATTACTGAGAAATTAGTTGGAGAAGAACAAGGAGGTTTTAGGAAGGGAAGAGGGTGTGTAGACCAGATATTCATTCTTAGATCCTTAGTGGAAAAGTTACTAGAGAAGGGCAAGAAGTTGTATGCAGCCTTCATGGATCTGGAGAAAGCATGACAGGGTGGATAGACAAGGTTTGTGGAAGGTATTAAGAATATATGGAGTGGATGGGAAGTTGTTGAAGGCAGTGAAGAGTATGTATGAGGGTGCTAAGGCTGCAGTGCGTGTGGATGGCAAACTGAGTGAATCTTTCCATTTGAAGGTTGGATTGAAACAAGGATGTGTCATGTCTCCATGGTTGTTCAATCTGTATATGGTTGGGGTTATAAAAGAGATACAAGGTCGGGCAGTGGATGTTGGAGTGGCCCTAGTGAGAGAGGGCAGTGT
>JAGKTI010001217.1:0-27077 GCA_018397915.1 Birgus latro | reverse complement strand
CACACAGAGACAATCCTCCTCCTGTGGCTGCCCAAACATTACTGAGCCTGCTCCTGTGGTGCCAAACCTATCAGGCAGGGTTGGTAGCTCCCGCTGAAAAAACGTCAGCTCATTTCGCCTCACAGGGGAGGGTAGTATTGACCCTACTTCACTTAACGCGAAAAAGAATGATGTCAGCAAAAAAAGTCAATACTTTCTGGGCCTACTGTATATACGGTATATCCTGTATATATATATATAGTTAATCCTCTTACTCCAAGAGGTCTTGCTGAGTCTGAATACTATCATGTGTAGGTGGCAAACATAATTAAGCCATCATTATCAACTCGCCAACATAATGAGTACCACCACCACAAGCTTTTTTTTTTTCCCCTTCTCTTAGGTAAAAGCAACAGACAATGGACGTCCGCAGAAATCCAGTTCTCGCCTTGTGGTAATCAATCTAGTGGCAGTGGCAGCAGTTTCCCCCCACCCCCCAACCCTTCATGAGGCATCTCGAGTTGCTGTCACTGTTCTGGAGAGTGATGCAGTAGGACATCATGTTAAATTAATTGAGGCATCAGATGAAGATGGAGATCAGTTATGGTTTGACATTATTGGTAAGGCCTGACTTTTCTTTTACATTGTGGTGCTAGAATAGTTTGCCTTTCTTCAAAGGAACACTGCCTTGCCTGCTGTTTGCTATATACGTTTACAGGAATTTTGCATTTGCATTTCTTTTATTTTATATAATCAAGCAGTGTATAGAAATATACTTTAAGTAGTGATCTGTAGGAATAATCTCAATATTACCACAAAATTTAATGCAGATGGTGACGAAGATAATATGTTTACAACGGGACGTGACACTGGGAGTGTGATGGTGGCTAGACGTCTGGATGCCGAGCGTAAAGCTCACTACAACCTTACCATCTCTGTTACTGATGGTGTCCATGTTGTTACAACACAGGTACTGTATGAAGAACTGGCTATTAGTTTGGCATTTAGAAAAGTGAAAGTGAGCTTTCCATTTCAAGTTTAGTATTCTGGACATGTATCAGTCCTTTTGATGTTTGTTGCAGATGTGGCCTTCTCCACAGGGGAAATGTGAAACTTAGAATTATAGTAATACTTCCCCATGCTGGTCAGGTAGGTACAGTTGGAAGGGATATCTGAAATGAGAGCAGTGTTTAAATGATAATGTTATATTGTTCATCCTTATGTGAATCAGATTGTATACCAGTATGTCATTGTTATGAATTGGCAGGTGTTGGCATCTGCTAATATAGGAAATGTTATATACTGTACTACTAGTTCCCTGTATGTGTGGCATTGCCTAGATTTTGAACCCCGCTCTTGAGGCAAATCCAGATTGGGAAGCAAACATAGTAAACACTGAGCCACCATGGCTCCAAGGTCAGTTTTATGCATTGTAATTTTATCATCATCATCAGCAGCAGCAGCACCACCACCACAATCATCATCATCATCATCATCATCATCTTCAGTGACATACTTCCTCCTGGGAACCCCTTCAGCAGGAGATGGCCATGACAGACTTTGTTCTCAAATACATCTTAACCCCATCAGGTTTCTGGGTGAGACAGATTATGTCTGTGTTAGTGTCAGCCGCTCTCACTCAGACCCACATCTTCGCAGCGCAATATTTTTCTTTGATTGCTCTGTGTAAATACACTTTTCTTGATAGAATGTTGTTTTTTTGTCATTTTAAAGCTGAATAGTTTTATTTTATTGTAATATGTTAACCCTTTCGTGCACGGGTAAGTTGTATTAAGTTTCACGGGTCACAATTTTACTCACCCGCGCCCGCAACCAGGCCACCCGCTTGACACAAATACATGTATTCTCGCCTTATTTTCACCACCCAAACCTCTACATATTGCCCTGAAACCCACATCATCTTATTTGCCGTTGTTTGTTCTAGCTGATAAGCACCCCCACCCCCCAAAAAAAAAAAAATACGAATAAAAGTACATTAGGCTGTTGTGAATAAACATTTTGGAACGTTGATTTCACTTCCCAACATCGTCGTTCGAATGTTTTTCATCATACAGAAAAATGTTATTATAAGTTTTGATAGAGAATTTCATTGGCTTTCTAATCAGGTGTGTCCGGTTGTGATGCGATGTGTAGTTTTCGAGAAAATAGCCAAAAACTAAAAGCTATTTTTTTTTTTTTTTTTTTTTGTTCAGGGAAGTATACTGCAGAAGTTTTCTCACACACCCTATGTTGTTATTACATAATCTTATGTAGAATTTCATGAGCTTTCTCAGGGGATTTTCAGAATTTTGATACGCCTCATAGTTTCAGAGTAAATTGCAAAAAACTACATGGTGCTCACTGCTGCAGTGCACTTTCCTCATGAGTGCACAATAACTGCCTATGTAACAACAACTTTTCATTAGAGAAATTACATAGTTATGTCCTGTACATACATAGAATTCACTGATCTTTATCATGGTTCTTACAGGGAATCGATACGTTCAATAATTTTGGAGTAAATGGACGACAAAGATAGAATATTCTTCCTCGCCCACAAGCAAGATAAAAACGCTCAATTTCCCTGCCTCACGAATACCTACATATTTTCACTCTTTAGGTTTAATGTTATTTTTTTTTTTACTCAAATTATACACATGAAATATCATAAGCTCCTTGATAGTGCTCTCAGAAACTCAACATGACCACTAGTCCTTTTGCTAGGTACCGATACTGAAGCTGAACTTTCTTCCATCTCATATGTGTATATGTAAAAAACAATACTTATTTGTGAAAAAAATATAGAAATGTAGAAACAGATCAATATACAAATCAACAAAATATGGATAACTCACTTGTTCCAGAGGTGTTGAGCTACTGGCAGAAACTTGAAGGAATTGAAGATGAGTTAGGTAGTGTGTGTGTGTGTGGCGTATTCTCTCTTCTTTGCACTACGTTTGCCTAACACACGCGATGCACGCAATAGATTTCTCCACGAACATTCGCTCCACAACATACGTATTTGTCACGTGTGTGTTGCTGTGTGGCGTATTTTCTTGTCTCTGATCATTACGTAACTTTCCGCTGTCAGTCAATGCATGCAGTATTTCTCGGTGAACACTCTCTGAGCTATATTATACGTATATTTCACACTGAACCATATGCAATATAAAACACTATCACATGATTCCATCCCAGCCTCCTCTATTATTCCCTTTCTTACTGTATGGCATATGAGAGTGCCTGCTCCCTTAGCAGCTGAGGCATATGTCTATGTATCTCTATGGCATAACATAATGCCTGCTATGGTAGGTCAGTTATTTCACTAATCCAGGCACTATATGTTTCACAGATATAAGTTATGGCATGACTATAAGGGTAAAATACTGTACATCATTTATGGGCAGGGTGAGAGTGGAAACCCCGCTATAATAAACCAGACTCCTGCCTCTAGGCCTAACAGCTGATAACGGGCCCCATTGCTTTACAAACAATATATCTATGTTCATTAGACACAATCACTTCACAGTATAGTCAAAAACACAGTACAATCACAATATTTCAATAATAGCTTCAGCCTTGGGTGGGAGGGGGAAAATGGCAGATTTAAAGGGACAGTGCAACACGGCACGACACTGCTGTCTAGCTGCTAGTGGAGCACTGAGATTCTATCACTACATACAGGCACATATGAGCCATTGCAGTGTTGCCAAGGTCTTACTTCGGGAGAGACGCATGGCTACTAGAACACACCAAAATTTGACACAAATCAACCGAAAACTTATTTTTTGGTTATTTTTTTTTGCTTTTTCACGCTCTTTGGGGCTGTGTGTTTTGACACACTGTACCACATGGACCGCAAATCGCGGTTCTGTCCCCGAAAGGGTTAAAAAAGGGGGATCAAAGAAAATAGGAAGTCAAAATGATGAGTTGAAGTCAGGCGAAAACCAAAAATTTTATGCCTTGCCGTAGAGAAGTATTGGGGAAAAAAAAAAATCTTATAAAGATACATAAATCTGGTATAAACCATGCAAAACTACAGTAAATTACATTTTCAGTGATATATATAGATTATGGTTATTTCTGCATTTATTGCACGGCAAAGAGAAAAGAAGAGATGCACCTTTTTTTCTGCATTTATTGCACAGTAAAGAGAAAAGAAAGAGATGCACTTTTTTTTTTGTCTCGATCGCATAATCGCTTCGCAATCTTTTTCTTTGATCGGTCAGTGTAAATACACTTTTTATGATACGATGTTGGTTGTGCTGTTATTTTCAAGCTAATAGTTGTGCTTTATCGTAGTATGTTCAAAAAAAGGAAAACAAAGAAAACAAAAGTCAAAATGATGAGATGAAATCAGGCGAAAACCAAAAATTTTATACCTTGCTGTAGAAAAATGTTTGGCAGAAAAAAAAAAAGAAACTAGCAAAGATATATAAATCTGGCTTAATCCATGCAAAACTAAAATAAGTTACCTTTACATTGATGTATAGATATTAGTTATTTCTGTATTTCTTATGCATTAAAGTGAAAGGGAAGAGATGCACAATTTTTTATGAGTCTCAGCCACACATTCGCTTCACAATCTTTTTCTTTCATCTGTCGGTGTAAATACACTTTTTGTGATAGGATGCTGGTTGTGCTGTTATTTTCAAGCTGAATAGTTGTACTTTATTAAAGCATGTTCAAAAACGGAAAACAAAGAAAATAAAAGGTCAAAATGGTGAGTTGAAGTTAGGCGAAAACCAGAAACTTTATACAGTGCCATAGAAAAATACAGTAAACCCTTGATAAGCCGAACTATATGGGGCTCTACCCTGGTTCGAATTACCGAATTTTCCGGCTTACCGAATTTTCACCCACCCAAAATTGCTAAATTACCGAATTATCACCCCCCAAAATTGCTAAGACAATACCTATTACTTGTCCTTTCAACACTAAATTAAAGAAGCATATATAAATAAATTAGTTATGACAAAAAACAATATAGTGCATTTAATATACATTTAACCCCTTCAGTGCTGGGTGTATTTTCATTTTGTTCTTGCTGCCACCAGACAATTCTAGTCAGTGTAGGTTGGATCTGTGGAAGTGCACGGGGTTGGTACAGCCTTCGTTAGCCCCTTCAGTATGTGAGTCCAGTCCTGAGTGCCATAAAATCGGCTGGAGGAAGCGTAAATAAAGCAGAAATAGACATCACAGTACTGAAGTGGTTAATTGGTAGAAAATCATTCACAGAGGCAGTACCAACTGTCGGTAACATGTGTTGGAGATGGATTTTCACCCCCCCCAAACTGCAATAACAATACTTATTACTTGTCTTCTTAACACTAAAGTAAAGGAGCATATACAGTGTATAAATTAATAAAGAAAGACAAAAAAGAAAGAATTCAGTGCACATAATTTGCCTTTCGTCAGAGGCAGAAGATCGTCGGCAGTTTGTTTTGTTTTGGAGACGGAGGTGGTGGAGGTGGTTTAACTCACACTTGAACGTAAATTTTAAAAAGTACCCAGTATTTATTTCACTCTATATTAAGAACTAAACTTAAATGTAATCACTATAATTGACTGCAGTGTAACACCTTTCGTTAGAAGCAGTAGATTCTTTGGCAGTTTGTTTTGTTTTGGAGACAGAGGTGGTGGTGGTGGTTGAGTTCATACTGTAATGTAAACTCTAAACAGTACCCAGTATTTATTTCACTCTATATTAAGAACTAAACTTAAATGTAATCACTGTAATAGACTGCAATGTAACACCTTTCGTTAGAAGCAGTAGATTCTTCGGAGTTCGGCAGTTTGTTTTATTTTGGAGACGGAGTTGGTGGAGGTGGGTTAGTTCATACTTTAACGTAAATTCTAAACAGTACCCAGTATTTATTTCACTCTATATTAAGAACTAAACTTAAATGTAATCACTGTAATAGACTGCAATGTAACACTTTCAGTAATAATAGTACTGAACTTTAATCATGATCACTACACTGTCACACGCGCACATTTTTTTTTTTTTGCTTCATTCCTTTACGACTAGAGGTGCCAGTATCATTTCTTTTAAGCTATGAACCTTCCATGGCAAGGCAGAAGGCAAAAGGAGAGCACTGTTCAGCACTAAATGACAGTAAGAATGGCGCAACTATCGTCTCCAAAAGCAAGCAGCAGACTGGCGCCACGAGTCCGCTTGGCGCCATTTCTCCCCTTACTTTCGCATTTCGGCCTACTTTCATACGTGGTCTCGGCCTGAGTTCTGCTAACTGAAGATTCTGGCTTCTAAAAGTTCGGCTTATCAAGGGTTTACTGTATTTAGAAGAAAAAGAAAAGAAAAAGAAAAAACATAATAAAGATATGCAAATCTGGTTTAAACCATGCAGAACTACAAAACTACTGCCCACCATGCACAGAACAAGCATTCTGCGACATCATGCCTGAGTCTCTCTGTTATGACACGTAAATGCTATTTATGGTGAATGTCTTCTAAAGGCTTCTTAAAATGACACATAAAAGCATCATCAGAATCTCTGGGGTTGTATTTGAAATGACGCTGAAATGCACCATTGGAATCTCAAAGGGTTAAGTATTCCTTCTCCTCCTCTCCTACCAGTGTGCTACACCAATTTCATCCGTACCACATGAGGCCTGCTTTTTCCAACACTACTCTCTGTCTCACTTTCAGAAGCTTTCTTTCACAACCTATGAGTGTCCATTCTTTAAATATGTGTGTACCTTCACAGTGTATTGGTTTTCATTCAGTCAGCTGTGTCACCAGTTCTGTGTCAGGTAATCAGTCAGTCAGTCATCCAATCAATAGTTCCACATGTCACTCTTATTCCCTTTCTTCTATTTCAAAATACTCATAAATTTGTTTTACCTGTGAAATAGTGTTTGAATTATTTTAGTGCATTATTACAATAAATACCCTCCTTGCCCACTCAGAACCCATCATGGTAAGGTATAGCCAACCCACCTTTATGAAGAAATTCAGCCCTACAGCAAGCCAGTCATGACCACCCATGAGGACAGTTTTTATATTGTACCTGTATAGTGTAGCATACATAGTGAGGTAACTTGCATGTGTTGTACAGTACAACATGTGACAAAGAATTAGTAGATTGTACTATCATTGTCATATCTTAACTATTAGACTGTAATCAAAACTACACATGCAGACTTACATATAATGCTTTGGAATGTGGGTATGTGAGGTATCCACTTTCCAGAATTGTGAATTTGTTAAAATCATTTTTTTTTTTTTTATCTGGCTGAATAAGAGGAAAGCTTTTTGTTTAGACTGTAATAATTGTAGAGTATAATTTGATTGAATTCTTCCTAATTTACGGTGAATATGAAACAAGATAGTGGAATAGCCAGCATGACAAATAATAAGATATACCAGTAATGAAATACAGTAGTTACTGCTGATCCTAGACAGCCGGCAGTGCTTGTTCTAGTTTATCAGTTCTTTGATTGGTTGTGTATACTGTTTATCACTGTATTTCCCATTGTTTCCACAAACTAATAGTTAAATTTTGTTGGTGTTGGCAGAATAAAGTACCCAAGTGCAGCATATGTGTGCCCATAGGAGTAAATGGGTTTTTGTTTCCTACATAACTGCATCTGTATTACAACAATTACATACACAGTGCATACTGATCATATTTTGTTATTTTAGAACAACAAGTTCAGGAGGAAAAGAAGAACCGAATTATTGAGAGGGCAGAATAGGGTTATTCTTTGAATTCCATGGTAATATCATCCCAGATCTAATGACAAGATTTTAGAGGTAGTGAGCAAAATTACTGTTCCCTATAAGATTAAAGTCCATTCGCGCAGATATCAAGTACAGGAATGGCTTATCTCGTGGTGCATAGCAGAGGAAAGGCGGACTCCATATACCTCTGTAGAGACATCATTTATTTACGTAGTGTATTGGTGAACATGATTGTGTGCAACATGCATTTGGAAAAGAAAGAGTAGTCAGATTACATACAAGTCTTGGACTGATAGTTGCCAGATTGACTATTTTCTGGTCAGGAGGTGCTGCCAACACATATAACTGATACATAACATGGACGTATAGGTGTGGGTAGTGAAGAAAAGGATCTATGCACCCACTAGGAAAACATGCAAGTTGAAAAGCCAAGCAGTAAGGAATGTCTTTTATAGTGAGATAAGTAGAGTGTTGTCTGAAAAGGGACCTGTAGAAAGATGTGTTAATGATCTGTATAAAGCTCTGAAGAACAATCTCGTAAGGGTTACTTATTCATTGTGTGGATGAACAAGGGACCCACCAAGACCGAGGGTAACAAGGTGATCGGGTAAGGAAGTAGAAACTGCATTTAAGGAGAAAAGAAAACTTTTCCAGGCATGGAAAAGGAGAGGAGTGGTAAAAGAGAGGAATACTCGGCTACCAAGCATTGGGCCAGATAGGAGGTATATAGGGAAAATCTGAGTCTCAGCGCGTTTTACTGGATAGCCTTAACAGTGCCAAAAGGAATAATATGGAAGTCAATGGGCAAGACAAATGAAGAGAGGAAACAGGGATATCATAGGTGTGCATTATGTAAAGAATGATGAAGGAACGTTAGTGGTGCACAGTGAGGAGAGAGCATTATAACCAGTTGCTGAATGAGGAGTTTGACTGGAACATGGAAAGTTGAGAATCAGTGGACCCGGTGATTGGCCTTTGGCCTTTGAATGATGCTGCAACTGTGAGCAGGACAATTGGCAGGATGCAATTAGGGAAGGTGACGGGTGTGTCTGGATTGACTGCTGAAATGTTGAGGGCCTCAGAAGATAGAGATTTTGTTACTGATTTGTTAAATTCAATCTTATATGAGTGTGTTGTTCCAGATGACTGGCAGAAGAGTTTGATTGTAAATGCGCATAAATAGAAGGGTGATGCCCTGGAAAGGGGAAATTATATACTGTACTTGAAAGGGTACAGCAGGGAAGAAGGTTGCTGGTTCTTTGAAAGCAGTGATAAAAAATAGGGAAGAAAGCATGGTAGTAAAAAAAAGTCACTGCATGATAGTACTGTATTGTGATACCAACTCTAACATATGGAAGTGAAGGTTGGACTTTGCTGGAAGGACACAAGTCAAGAGTGAGAGCAGTGGGAATAAGTTATTTGAGAGAAGCATGTGGAGTTACATAGAGTGACAGACTGACAAATGGGGAAATGAAGGAGCATTTGAAGAAGCATTGTTGTGTGGATGTGGATGTGATAGAAAGTGTTAGGAGAAATACGCTGAGGTGGTTTGGCCATATGGAGATGATGGAGAGCAAGAGACTAATGAGGAGAGTGTATCTGAGTGAGGTAGAAGGGGGAGAAGGAGAGAGAGGCCGAGGATGAGATGGAGGGATGGAGTGAAGAGGTATGTGAGAGAGATGGGTGTGAGCTGGGGAGAGGGCAGCAAAATGGCAGGGGGCTGGGCAACATGGAGACAATTTGTTTGTGGCCACCCCTTACTGGATTAAAGCATCTGGCTATAGACAGATAGAGTATATAGAGAAAACTTTTGGATCATACAGTGAAGGTAATGGAGAGAGTCCTGGAAGATTTGTTAAGGGAAAGAGTGAATATTGATATAAAGCAGTTTGGGTTTATGCCAGGCAGAGGGATCACTGATGCAATATTCATTGTCCAACAGCATCAGGAAAATTATAATGTACAGGAAAGAAGAGGGTGCACTTCTTTATTTTTGTTGATTAGGAAAAGGCTGTTGACAGAGCTCCTGGGGAGGTGGTGAAGTGGGCATTTAGAAAGCTTGAGATCATAGAGCAGTTATTGTTGTGTATGAAGGTGCCTGCACCCAGGTGAGAGCAAACAGAGATTTGAGTGATGAGTTTTCCATGAATGTTGGTGTAAATTAAGGACAAGTCCAGAGCCCCTTATTGTTTATAATGGTGCTTGAAGCTCTCTAATGTGACTTCAAAAATTGATTCCCACTGGAAATGTATGTTGATGCCATGGTGTTGATTGCAGAGAAAGAAAGGGAGGCAGAGGAAGGATTTGGGGAATGGAAAGATGGAATAGAGTACAAAGGTTTGAGAGTAATCATGGATAAACAAAAGTAATGATATCTTGGGCTGGTGGTAGTACTGTTAAACCAGAGGGAGTATGGCGATGTGCAGTATGCTGCAAGGGTGTGGGAAGTAACTCTATCTTGTGCAGTGTTTGTGATAAGTGGGTGCATAAGAGATGTGGTGGTATTAGAGGTAGGCTGCAAAATAATGCTGATTTCATGTTTGCGGTGTATCAGGGAATGCATGTAGAGATTTAAAGGCTTGAAAGGGTTGATTTTGCTGGAGAATCTCACAAGTGTGTGGAGGAGTTTTGCAGTTTAGGGGACATGTTATGTGCTAGAGGTGGAACTGGAACAATTTCTGTGGCTAGGGTAAGGAGTAGCTGGAGGAAGTTCTGGGAGTTCCCTCTCTTGACATTGAAAGACTCTCCCTCTGTGCTAAGGGGTCTTTGTTGGAACATGTGTTAGGAGTGTAATACTGTATGGTAGTGAGACCTGGGCAGTAAAGGAAGAGAATATTCGTAAAAGTTCAAACATACAGAAATGATAATAATTACCATTAGACGGATGTGTAGTGTGTCCTTGAGTGAGAGGCTGGGAGGGTAAGGATTGTAATTGAAGAGCTGGGAGGAAGGAAGGAACTTGAGTTTGAATTTTTTAGTGTTGTGATGAGGAGAGTTAGATTGAGATGGTTTGGGCATGTTGAAAGAATGAAGGATGCCAACTGGGTATGAATGTTGAGGGGTGTGAATGTAAAGCATAGGATTACATGAGGCAGACCAAAGAAGACCTGGGATGATCATAGAATGTGATCTGAGGGATAAAGGACTGAATGGGAAGGCTGCCAGAGATCAAGCTGCTTAGAGAGCTGCCATGAGATGACCACGGCTGACACTTGCAATCAGGTTGGAACCTGTATAAATGAAACATAAGAAGTAGATATTTTATTGTTAACCAATTGAGGAACAGAAATTTTTCTAAGCTGAATAAATTTGTCTGGTATTAGCCTGCATAAAATATCAAGTATGACACTATACTGTTGTTTGTTGTGGCCTAAGGCTCATTTGGACATGAACCTGGTGGACTGCAGGCTGAGGCTGTCTTTCTTTCCATCATCCTCTTTTTTGGAGAGGGGGAGAGAGCTGGACATTGGAGCTTCCTGATTATATTGATGCCACTACTTGAAAGCATCTATCTCCATCATCATGATATCACTTTTAGATAGGTTAATGATTATTATTTCAGTAATTACTCCAGCATTATGATAGTTTATATAATTTCTTTCTTGGCTGGTTTTAAGGAATTTGGTTTATTGTGTTTCTTATACCAATGAAAGAGTTATTGTAAGGAATCCACTGTATTTTACTGCATTTCTTTGTGTAAGTCTGGAAACTCACAGCTGGAACATAATGTACTATGGTAGGCCCAGATTAAAGAGAATTACTGTATTGTAAGACAGTGAGTCAATTCCTCTTTCTCCATTCAACAGCTGATTGTGACAGTACTGGATGTGAATGACAATCGACCTGCATTCTCTGAGCCCACTTATGAGGTTGAAGTTGGTGAGAACACAGCACCTGGAACCACCATCTTCACACTCACAGCCTCTGACCCAGACTCGGATCAGCATCTCACATTTACACTTATCAACACAGCACACATTTCCTCTGCAGCAAAGTTTAGAGTCAGCCCCATGAGTGGAGATATTGTGTTATATGAACCATTAGACAGGTATGTAATTCCTCATTCCATTTTTTAAAACTCCTCCAGTCTGATGATACAGCTACTTTTTATATCATTCATTATATCTGCAAACAGTTTCATCAGTATCAGAAAGATCTCGTGTATGATACTGATTGGGTAAATGAAAGCAGTATTAACCCCTGAAGTACAATGACTGACAATTGTCAGGTTGCAAGTTTGCCACATAGAATCCTGTGACTGATGATCATAGAAGGTCTGTCAAAAACTGTCTAGCACTAAGCTAGCCACTTTTATAATGTAAATGGTTCCTACCCAATCAGAACTAGGGGATGAAGTGGTCGGAAGGAAGATCCCACCCCTCACAAGGTCTGTGGGGGTACCCTCCAGCCACTTCTCCATCTTCCTTTTGCTGATTGGATACAGCCTGCTTTATCCCCTCCCACCCAAACATCCCACCAGCACCTCATCTACATTGTATGGGGGGGTGTCTCATGCCCACTTACCTCCCCCCCAAGCCACCCCCCTCCACCTCTCTTCCACCCCTCCTTTATATTGAATGATGCAGCAATTTCCGAGCTATGATTGCTTTGTGTGTTTCCTCTCACCTTCATACCCCCCACACCACGTCCTCCACACTGGGGTGTGTCTCATCCCTCCTCACCCCCTCCAGAGACCCTCCACCCAACCTTCACCTTCCTCCTTACCTATCCTTTGTCCTGAATATGATGCAGTAATTTCCCTGCCATGATCAGCCTGTGTCTGTCTAGTTTCACCATTTTTTTTTTTTTCTAATTCATGCCAATTCCTGCACCTAGTTTCATCAATAGAAACATATTGTACATTGTTTGCATTGATTTTGGTAAGGTTCTCTAGCAAAAATTAAGTTTTTGCCAAATTTTCCAAGTTTGGATAAGGAGAGATGCAAATGAGGAAGAAAGAGCTAAAATAAAGGAGTTGGTAAAGGAAGCAAAAGCAAAAAACGAACAGAGAACGGAGGACGAGAAGACAGTGTTTTATTGGAGAGATATGGATCAGAAATTGAGGAAGTGGTACCGATGGAGAGAAGGAGAGAAGATGGTATAAGTAATAATGAAAAAAGTTTGAAAGTGGCATATACCAATGTTGATGGTTTGATATCGGCAAGGTTATAAATCAATGATTTCATGAGAGTACATGAACCTGATGTTATGTGCTTTGTAGAGACCAAGTTCAGTGAGGGTATTGATATCCATATGAGAGACGGTAAATACAAACTGTGGAGAAGAGACAGAAAAGAAAAAATGGGTGGAGAAGTGATGATAGCAGTGAAGAACAACGTAAGTGTAGATACTGTGGAAATGGGAGAGGGTAGGGCTGAAGTGATAAATATGAAATTAGAAACTGGAGAGAATGGTAAGAGAGATATGGCTGTAGTATATGTTCCACCTAAGACAAGAGCATGGAATGACGATGATTACCAGATGTCAGACATGGTTAGTTATCTACAGAAAGTGATTGAGAAAAGCAACAATATAATTCTAATGGGTGATGTTAAATGTAAAGAGGTGAACTGGGAGGAATGGGACTCAGGAGGTAGCGTAGATTCGTGGGGTACTACATTGTTAAACATAGTAATGAATAATGTAATGATGCAGTGGGTGAAAGAAGAGACATGGTTCCAAGGTGATGACACACCAGCAAGATTAGATTTACTGCTAACCAAAAAACCTGACGTAATTGAATCTTTGAAATATCTGTGTCCTATAGGAAAAGTGATCATGTGGTCATTGAGTTCCAGATGATAATAGGGAATGTGGTGCCAAGAGATGAACTTTATAGGCAGGGAAGGTACAACATTGGGAAAGCAAACTTTACAGAATTGAGAAGATTTTTCGAAAATGCGGATTGGAGAAAATTCAGAGAAACAAGAGAGATTCAGAGGAAGTGGGATATCTTTCTAGACCTCTATAATTCAAGAGTGGAAAAATATATTCCAAGAGTATGTGGGAAAGAAAACAGGAAAAAGGAGTGGTTTAATAGGTGTATGATAGTGAAAAAAGTTAGGGACATGGCGTGGAACAAATGGAGAAAGAGAGGTAATAACAGAATAAAGGAAGAATATAAAAGAACTAGAAATAAATATACAGGAATACGTAGAGAGGAAGAAAGGAACTTTGAAAAAGGTATAATTGACAAAAGTAAGGATGAACCCAAATTGTTTTATAGATTTGTCAGTGGTAAATTGAAACAAAAGGAAGGAATCACCAAACTGAAAGTAAAAGCAGAGGTCTATAAAAATGCGGCAATGCAAGCTGAAATAATGAACAAATGTTTCCAATCGGTTTTTACTAATGAAAGGGAGTCTGTGGAGGGAGAGGGTGTGACTAGAAATGTAGTGATAAAAGATATAAAAGTGGAAGTGCAGGAAGTGTATAAATTACTGGAAACTCAGGATGTAAGGAAAGCTCCAGAACTTCATGGAATTTCTAATTGGGTACTAAAGGAATGCAGAGAATTGCTGGCAGATAAGATTCACAGTTTAACTGTGTGTTCTCTGGAGGAGGGGAAAGTGCCTCGGGAATGGAAGAGAGCAAATGTGGTACCAATTTATAAGGGAGGAAACAAGGAAGAACCCCTGAACTATAGACCAGTGTGGTTGCAAAATTGTGCGAGAGGATCCTGAAAGATAGATGGATAAAATGTCTGAAAGAGATGAGTATTTTGACTGAAAGTCAGTTTGGATTCAGAAGTGGAAGGTCATGTATTTCCAACTTGTTAAGCTTTTACTCAAGAGCAATTGGTGTACTACAGGAGAGAGACAGTTGGGTGGATTGTGTGTATTTAGATCTGGAGAAGGCCTTCGATGAGGTACCCCACAAGAGACTAATGTGGAAATTAGAGCATATAGGAGGACTGAAGGGAAACCTCCTGGAATGGATGAGAGACTCTTTGAGAGACGGACAAATGAGGACAGTAATAAAGGACAGGATGTCTGGATGGTGAAAAGTTACAAGTGGTGTCCCGCAGGGCTTGGTGTTGTTATCAGTAATGTTCCTGATTTACGTAAATGATATGGTAGATGGAGTAAACAGTTATGCAAGTCTGTTTGCTGATGATGCAAAGATCTTGAGGAAGGTAGAGGTTGAGGAGGACTGTAAAATCCTGCAGGGGGATCTGGATAGGATACATGATTGGAGCTGGGTGTGGGAAATGAAATTCAATGCAAAAAAATGTAAAATATTGGAAATGGGTAAAAGCACCAAGAGGCCATCACTGAGTTATTTGATGGGTAATGAACCAGTTACAAAAGCGAGAGAAGAGAAAGATTTGGGATAGTTTGTCACCTGAAAAACACATTAGCAAGATAGTTAGAGAGATATGTAAACTCTTGACCAACATAAGAGTAGCATTTCATTACATGAATGAAGAGATGATGAAAAAATTGATAGTGGCCATGATCCGCCCCAGGTTAGAATACGCAGCAGTTTTGTGGTCCCCACACAAAAAGAAAGATATAAATAAGATTGAGAGAATACAAAAAACGGCAACCAAGATGGTCCCCAGTCTGGCATATCTGTCGTACAGTGAGAGACTGGAAAGGCTGAATTTGCCTTCCTTAGAGGAAAGGAGAGAGAGAGAAACATGATTGCAGTGTTCAGGACCATGATTGGAGTAGATAAAACTGAGATAGAAGATCTTTTTGTGTGGGATAAGAGAGGACATGGACTGAAACTGAAGAATCCAAGCTGCTTGAAGGACATCAAGAAATATAGTTTTCCTTATAGATGCATAGACCTGTGGAATAGACTGGACAAAGAGAATGTCCAGTCTAAAAACTTAAATGAGTTTAAAGCAAAATTTGAATTACTGAGAAAAAGACAGGACCCCACGAGCGTAGCTTATTTCCTGTATATCACAATTAGGTAAATACAGTTAGGCAAATACCTAGTTTCAGCAACAGAAATGTATTTTACACTGATTTTGGTAAGGTTCTCTGGCGAAAATTAGGCTTCCGCCAATTATTTTTTTCTTTCTTACCTCCAGTGGGGACTTTTATAATCTTTGACGGGCAGTTTTGTGGTAACCATTGGGCCTAAGGGACTGAGACTGGCATTTTCAGTTGTGTAAATTCAAGCTCTTCATATCTGTAAGAAATAATTTTACCTTGGTAAAAGTTGAAAAATCGACCCTGAATCGCAGCTGGGGTGGAACATAGCTTCAGAAAAACGTGGTCTTCATGGGTTAAACCCCTCCCATTTGGAAAACTCTCTCCTTAGCATAATGAAAATATCTGGTGATAGTGGTAATACAGTATACAATGAGAATACATCATTAGATTGAATGGGAGTTGAGAAAATGCCATAAGGATGTGGCATTTCTTCTGGATACTATTTGTGACAAAGATAACTTAATACAGTAAATATATAGCAAAGAATGAACAATAATGGTCCTGGAAGCTCTTTGTTCTCTGATTCTTATCCCAAAAGGGACCAAAGAATCATGCTTGAACTCTTCACTGAATGGAGAAAGTATAAAATTGAGTTGAAATAATGATGGTATCTTAGAAATTCTAACTACAAGTTAAATACTACCATAGACATTAGCAAATACCTATAGATGAGATACTTACTGTACAGAATATTTTCTCCTTGTTATATTTCTTTAAAATTTTTTTGTATGTCATGCAATTTTTTTTTCCCCCATAATAGGGAAGTACAAGAGGAACACATCTTAACAGTGTGTGTGAAAGATCGCATCACTCCCACCAAGAGTGACTATGCCCGTGTGGTCATCAAAGTTCGGGACTATAATGACCATGCCCCACAGTTCCTAGCCAACCTTTACAATGGCACTGTTACTGAGACTGCAACAATTGGAACAACAGTTGCAGATGTATTTGCAATTGACCGTGATAAGGGAGCAAATGGACACATCATGTATTCAATCATATCAGGTATAGTACTACTAGTGTATGTCATGGTAATTAGAAGTGGTGTGCAAATGCTGCATTTAGTATAGAGTGAAATATGAATTTCACATATTTTTTGAAGCACAGTTTGGCTATAGAGATTGTCCTAATAAACTTATCCATTAACCCCTTCTGTCTGGTAGTGCTTTTTTCTTTATTCTGAATACCATGAGAATATTTTTATGCAGCTAGTGAAGGATATCTCAGACAGAAAGAGTTAAAAATAACCTCCAGTAATCCTTTTACTACAAGTCTGTTTCCTTCTGTCTCTTGACATTATGTTTCAGCATAGGAAAAATGTTTGGTGGTTAAGCACTAGTACTGAACTTTGCATTTATGTTAGAGTTTTTAAAAATATTATAAGGTTAATTAAATATATCAAATTTTGTTCTCTCTTCAGGAAACATAGGAGGAGTATTCAGTCTGGATCCAGAGACAGGCATTATATCCTTAGCCAGACCAGTTGACCGTCAAGACATGCCTGAGTACTGGCTTGCAGTGCGGGGAAGTGACAATGGCTCACCTCCTCGCCACTCACATGTCAATGTCAATATCCTTGTTAAGATTGCAAGTGGTGCTCCTCCAAGGTACAGTTTTTTTTTTTTTTCTTGAGTACTGTATTGTAGTGTTTAGGATGTAATAACAGTATACAGAAATGTCAGTGAGCTGCTAAATGGCAGTTCAGAAGTATGCTTTTTATTTAATGCAAGTTTGCAGATGCATAAAGTAACCTTCATGAAAGTGGGAATAAGTATAATTAACATTTTCAGCCATGTGTACGCATGTGTGAGTAAATGTTTTGTCTGCATTAAGGGTAAAATTTGCAGTGCTTGCAGCATTGCGACTCTGAATTTTGAATTGTTATGAAGTTTGTAATGTTAACATTGTGTCGGGTATGCATGTTCGAAGCTTTAGGTATGTGCTGTGAGTGTAAAGTTTGTAAGTAAGTGTTTTGAGTGTAAAATTTGAAACTCTTCATCTCCCTGGTATTTTTTGATGTGGAGTCTGTGTTCGTATGGGACTACACAGGACGCTGGCTATGAGTATGTGTTAATAATTGTCAGCTTTGAATATACAGTCCCCTTGATTCTGCGGACCCCGAGCCAACAGATTTTGGAAGCAACGGACAATATCTGCTGGCAGAGAATCGCTCCGGACACCGGTCATTTGTCTGTTATTTGAAAGTTTTTCATTTCTAACTACATGCAGTATTTCTCTTTACAGGTACAAAAATAAATAATACTGTAGTTGAACATAAAAAATTTCTGTAACACAGTACTATACCTGACTGATGTGGCCCATGTCTCATACCACCTGCCACTGCCTGCCTCAGTGTTGTGTGTATTGTCGCTGTGACGAGAAGCATTTATTTGCTTATTTCCTTGTTCCTCATTTCCTCTCAGAACTCTGAACACTTGGTTCCAAAGTAACTTTAGTCATGCCTAAGCACCCTGAAAGTGCTATGAACACAAGAAAAGCATTTATTCCAAACAAAAATGTAAAATTGTTGGATGAAGTGGCATGTGGTGTGGGAGCTTATATGCAAACGATCAGACGTGAAATGACTCGGGTGTGTTTACGATGTGGATAGTTTCTTTGTTGGAAAAAAAAAGTTAATGTTGAAGGAGCAGTAAAATTCATGTTTTCACCTTGGGTGCAACGTGTTAAAAAAATAAAAAAGAAAAAGAAATGAAAAGCTTTATGCCCAACCTTTGGTACGAACTGATGGTCTTTGGTAGAGAAAATTCGGCTCTTACGGTATGTGAAGACACTATGTGTTGACACAAACAGTTAGGTAAGATCATTATGTGAGTTCATTTCTTGTGAATTACTGTGTACTATACAGTACTGTCATTATTATTCACGATTACTGCATTCGTGTGTATCTAAGAAGTGAGAAGTATGCAATCACACCATGCTGATGACTTTAGTTTAGTTTTTTTTCCTTTATTGCTGATGACTAATGACTCAAAGATAGTTTCACACTTTTTTTTTCTTTTTTAAATAAGTGGGCTGAAAGTGATTCATTTCGTTTAGTTTTTGAAGGCTCCAGCATGCTTGCATGCATCAGCCTTGGTCACTGAATGGGGGCTGTCCATGCTGCTCGATCTGTGGCAGCCTCCCTGTTCAGTCCCTTAACCCTGAGGTCACACTTAGTGACCTCATCCCACGTCTTTCTCGGTCTGCCCCTAGCAACCCCACCCCCAATATTAACACTTCTCACCTTCTGCACCCATTTATCATCCCCCATCCTCTACACATGCCCAGACCATCCCAATCTACCTCACCTCATCACAACATCAATACACTCCAGTCCCATCCTACCTCTCACTCTTCCATCGTAAATCCAGCCCCCCCAGGCCTTGCATGTAGGGACGAACTGCACATCCACCTAATCATTGTCATTTCTGTACGTTTAAGCCTGCGAATAACCTCTTCCTTTACTGCCCAGGTCTCACTACTATACAGCATCACACTCCTAACACATGCTGCAGATCCCTTAGCATGTAGAGAGAGTCCTCTCAATGTCAGGAGAGGCAACAGCTCCCTGAACTTCTTCCAACCACTTCTCACCCTAGCCACAGAGCTACCTCCAGCCCCACCTCCAGCACATAACATGTCTCCCAAATAACAAAACTCTTCCACACACTCAAGAGACTCACCAGCAAGTTCAGTCCTTTCATGCCTGACAATCTCTACCTGCTCTCCCCGATTCTTGGCAAAACATGCAGGATTCTGGGCAGCCATTATTCACATGTTGATTAGGTCAGATGTTTTGCTTGAATGGTAATGAGAACTTTCAAGAGGCTTCGTAGCAATCCTTGGTGGTTAAAATTTTTATGGGGAGTATTAGGGGGCAAAACTAGTCGGTTAGGTTAGTTAAATCCTCGTTTTTCGCTGTTTTGATGTTCTGCCAAAACGTCGCGAAACGTGAAATGTCGAAGTGTGAAGTTAAGAATCAGTGGGAAAAATAGATAGGTGTTCCAGTGGGACAGCTACCTACCCTATCAAAGTACTATAACACCAAACAGGCCCTACCCAAAATTAAATGTGAAGTGCTTACTAGTTGCTTATACAGCATAGCACAATAAACATGTACCTGAAATGACATTAGAACTGTTATAAACAGCTGCAACACCAAAAATCCTTACCAGAAATAAAGTAAACATTGGCATGAGTGGCAGGTGAAGGTGTGTTTAGGGTGGATGGGCTATTTACTAGGTGACATAGGCCTCTCTGGGGAAACCCTATCACCTAAGCTGAAGCCCTCAAAGTCGAATTCAGGCTCCAGCAACTCCATTTCTTGTCTGTCCACTTCTCCTCCCTCATCCTCCTCTTCTATCACATCTAAGTCTTGCATAATAGCAGCCACATTCTGTGTCACATTAAAAAATCGTGTGATCCTGGCTTGTCTCTGCTCCAGTATGTTTCTGTTGTAGACTGCCATCAATTGAGACTTCAAATCATTCAAAGTGGATAGGATCTGGGTAGCCTCAGGCACAGTCTCAGTGTATGTCTCGAAGGTTGTTGCCTTGTCAGTTATGGTGGACAGGCTGTGGGACAATTTCTGGGTGGTCATCTTCTCCTGTGCAGAGTGCTCTGGCATTTCATTCTCTTCACTAGAGTTCATCTTTTCCTCTGTTATGTCAACCACCCCTGAGTCTAGATCGTAGTGTGTCAAGTGTTGTCTTACAGCCATTTCGTCCACCTCTGCTGTGTTTATGCTTGTGTGTCTGTTTGCTTCCACAGTTGCTGCCAGAGTGTCATCTTCCCCCTGACACTCAGCTTCCATAGTCAGGTGAGGGAAAAGTTTCTTCCATCCATGTGTTATAGTGACTTGGGTAATTTTTTTCCAGCATTTGACCATGAGATCCACATCATTTTTTATGTTGAAGTCCATCCAAAACTGACTTACTGTCTTGCCAGGTCAAAAATTGGCAGGTGGGGGTGTGGTTATGCTAGGAGATTGGTCTTGCCTTGAGGACGAGCCCAGTCTGGGCTCCTCTAGACTACTTTGTGACTGTCCTGGCATGGGAGACAGTGCTGCGGGTGTGCAGTGTTGGTCGTCACAACTGTCAGAATCTTCCTCATCTTCCTGAATCTGCTTCAGAATTGCACTGTCACTTGTCTCTTGCCTGAGTCTGGCATGCATCGTAGAGTAGAACATATTCTTAACATTGGCGATGATCTCTTGGTCTAGTGGTTGGAGTTTTGAAGTTGTGTTGGGTGGTAAGAAAACAACCAGGACATCTGGGTGACGGCCGACAAGATATCTGGCATGTGACCTTGCATTATCCATAAAAAGGACAACCTTAAATGCCAGATTCAATTTCTTGCAGTGCATCTGTGCGTCGGGAAGGAAGTACTGGTCAAACCACTTGTGTGACAAACTCTCGACTATGTAGCCTTGGGGTGTGACCTCCCAGTAAATGTTTAGTAGCTTCATCTTGTGTGAGACGGAAGCATTGCAGGTAAGTAAGACGCGCAGCCGCTCTCTGTTCAACTTTGTGCTGACTGCCTGTCTTTGTCACTTCGTCACGTATGTGAATCTTACTGACCGCTTCCCGATGAATCCAGTTTCATCTCAGTTATACACCTGGTGCCATGAATACCCACCCTCCTCAATAATCTTGCATGCCTACTTTGGAAACCTTGCAGTCGCATCAACATCAGCAGATGCAGCCTCACCATTGTATGTGGCGCACCTCACCTCGCACCTTTTCTTAAACCTGAAGAGCCACCCTGACAAAGCTTTGAACACGGGTGGCGGGTTTATATTCTTCTTGCGGCAAACTGCTTCGTGGATCCTAATTGCCTCATCCTTGATTGCCCTGGCAGAGATGCTCACACCCGCCTGGCTCCTGCTGTCGAGCCAGCGGACAAGGTATCCCTCTGTTATGGCCATTACACGTCTTAACACAGACGACCCCACAGTCACGGTCTTGTTGGATGGGAAGAACTTGGTCCGGATTGTAACCTTTGGAAAATTATTAGCATAAATACACATTCATGCAAAGCAGCCTAAAATCTACTGTACACAGAAAAAATATTTTAAGGCAACACTTAAACAGCAAGCTCCTAAGGGTGCACAGTAAACTATTCATTTGGTGAATATTGATACAGAATAGTGGCAGAAATAAAGATAGAGCAAAAACAACGCAGACATATTTACTCTATTGTTATTTTACATGCACTCACCTGCTTCTTGAGATTTTTCCTGTTTTTCCTTAGAGGTATAATGCAACATAACAGTAACCAACGTTACCAGTTTCCATTGCACTACTGTATATTCTTCTCCAAACTGTTCTAACAAACACTTGGTTGGTTAATGTTGGTTACCTCAAAAAACTAACTCCATTAGGTGAATATTGATACAGTAAAAAAGCAGTGGCACAAATAAAGGTTGAAGGAATAAAAACACAGACATGTGCACTCACCTGCTTGTTGAGAGGTTCCGTGTTCTTCCTTAGGGGTATATAATGCAATGTAACAGTAACCAACGTTACCGATTTTCATTACAATACTGTATATTCTTCCCCTGAATTGTTCTAACTAACACTTGGTTAGTTAACTCCAAAAATTAATTCCATTAGGTGGATATTGGTACAGTAAAAAACAGTGGCACAAATAGAGGTTAAGGGAAAAAAAAACACAGACACATTTACTTTATTGTTATTTTACGTGCATTCACCTGCTTTTTGAGAGTTGCCTTGTTTTTCCTGAGTCTCCTTTGGTGCTATCAGGAGCCCCAGTCAGGTGACGTATCTCAGGGGCTGTCAACCCCTCCTCAGTGAGTTGCGAAATCCTCTGCTTGTCGGCCGCTGAGTACCGGTGATGCCTCTTGCCAACCTTGTACGTCCGCTTCTCCTTAGGCTCCGGCACTGGCCGTGCAACATCAACCTTAGCTCGTCGCTTCGTGCACTCTACCTCACTGGCGCGCTGCATCTCAGATGTCTAGATGTGGGTCAGGAATTCATGAGCCGCGAGGCGAGGACAGCCAAAAAAAACACAATGGCGAAGGGGTCTGTAGTACCACTGCTGTATCGATAGAGAGCAGGGTGGTCGCAAGATGGCCACCAACAAATGAACATCGATGTGCATCGTCTGCTGAGTGTCAGCCGCCAGCTGGAAGCGGCAACGAAGATTGAGAGAAAATGACGAAGTTTGTGACATGTTGGAACTTTTTTCTTTTGCGAAAAATGAGGTGTCGAAGTAAAATACTGTACGTCGAAATACGAGGACTTACTGTAAATATATTTTCCACAAAAAATATGGGGCTCCTAGAACCTAACCCCCTTTACATTTTTGCGCAAAATTGATTTTGCATGAGGTTCTGCATAACCTATCTCGTGTTGTATGAAGATTCTACTGTACACCGTGAGGCAAGTCGTAATATAATGGGTCCATAGAAAACGGGGTATTGTAAGGTAAACTAGTCTGCGATAGCATTGCTGCACCTCAACATCGATACCATCGTATTTCTTTTTCCATTTTTTGAGTTTTAAGCTATTTTTCCCTTCATTTTCAAACAGTGGACCTTTTCAAGTAACGGACACTTGTCCCCACCTTTCGTCCATTGAATCGAGGGTTGACTTTATTGCATGAAAGTGTGACAGTTTACCCCCTTGTTGGTTGCATGTTTGATCTCGCCCAAGAACCAGTGGCTGATGCTACCAAGAACAAAAAAAAAAAATCTAAACAGGAGCAAATATCATTGCCCTTCAGGAAGACTAGTGTAAGGTTGCATCATCAGTCAGAGAGGAATGAAAGGAAAGTTACTCAGGAATGAAGGGAAAATTCCTGCATAATGGAATGAGGGGAAAAAAAGAAGAGGCAGTGAATTTAGTGAATGCAGAGGCATAGTTTATAAAAATGGATTCAGACAAGTGCATGTGATGAATGACAAAATCATAAGCTTTGCAGGAGAAGAAAAGGGTATCCAAGAGAGTAGTCAGGGTGAGTTAATAACCTTTCTTAAAAACAGCAGTAAAAGGAGTTTGTTGTGTTATGATGGAATATGTGTAATATGAAAGTATGTGCCCTTCTGTGCACATGTTAGATATAGATAGTGAGATGGAAAGATGAAGTGATATCATTTATGGTAAATTTTCTTGAACCAGAGAGAATATGTATGGGGTATAAGAGGAAATTTTATTTCCCTTAATAGAGGAGGGCTGGGATCCTTTGGAATTTTATTATAACTACTACCAGGAAATATTTTTCCAATGAGGGAAGTAGCTAGTCCTTAAAGGGTCAGCCTCAGGATTATGACTTTGCAAGTACTTTTATGTATATAGTGAGAGTATTGTGTCATCACACAATCAGATCAGTATAGTACATTTAGTGCTACTTGTCAGAAAGTGAGTTTGGATGAAAAGTTTAGTGTATCATCATTGCCTATTAATGTACGGGGTACATTAACTATTTAAGGCCTGTGTGGTTCAAGTATCCATAAATGGTAATGTACTTAATCTGTTCCTTATTTGCAGGTTTTTACAGAAAATGTATATGTTTGAAGTGAGTGAGTCAGCCCATGTAGGGGACTACTTGGGTGTTCTCGAGGCAGACAGTCGACTGGGTGTTGTCTTCTCCTTCCTTGGAGACTCCAGACGTAACCCCTTTGTCATCAACCCTGCCTCTGGCATTGTTTCACTTGATGCGCCTGTAGATTTTGAAGAAATCCAGTCTTACAACTTCACAATATTGGCATCATCAATGGTAACTATATTACATGTTAATTTTTTTGCAGAGTTATTAATGCAGATGAATAGGATGCAGTATTTCCTTTTTTCTGTGCCACAATAGACGAGTAGTTAGTATTGTTAGCTGCAAAGCTGCCAGTCTGATATTGTCAGGGTTTGAACTGAGGTGCATGCAGATGGCACCACTCTGCTCAGGTGCACATCCATCCCCTGTGGGTTGTTAGGGTGCACATCCAGGTTGTTAGGGTGCACATCCATCCCCTGTGGGTTGTTAGGTAATGTTCAGTACTGAGGATGACACCTAGGTGAGGTAACTGGTAACCTAAATGATGCAGTGGCATTGTATCCCAGGATAGAGGGCGAATTGGCTCAATGGCCTGCACCTTAAGTTGTGATGATCACTGAGGATAAGTATGTCTGCCCCCACCTTTACCTTTATGTAGCGTGAATGTACAGTTTATAGAAGTATAATTTCCATGATATGAAATCCCAGTCCTTCAGACTCAAAACCAGCAACATGGAGAGGTATGAGTGTTGTCAGATTTAATTTACAACTGCACAACTGTTCACTGATCAGTGTAGCACTGTGTTCATGAATCCTCAGCCATTGATTTTCATCTTTTGTTAATATCTCTACTCTTACCTAACCACTTTCTGCTTCATCAGCTTTCACATCACTCACTATCACTTGTTTCGTAATGAATGCATGTGTTACCACTTGCCCTAGAAACAAAGCCTTTTCCACTTGGCATGTGTATTTGTTTGTGTATATCACTTTTGTAAGTCATGACCACACAGGTGCTTTTTGTTCAGGGTGGAGTAGGCTGTAGCATCAGCCGATCAGGGTGTTACTCCCAAGGGGAATGGGAATGCTAGTGATAGCGAGAGCTGTAGCTCCCATTTCACTAGCTACCAGAATATCTGACCATCCCCTTTTGCTGACTTTTTCAGTGGGACACTAACGTGGAGAGTAGACCAGCATATCCTCTCAGACATTTCCTCTGACCATCTCATGCACTTCACCACATGCACTTTATATATCATGCAGTGTACCCCACTGTGTCACAGGGGTTGATGCCATCAAGGGCATATGGCCAGAAAACTTTGACCCCGCTACCTAGTGATGGATCTAATGAGGGGAGGCGTGACGAGGGCTTACCCAGCATAGATTGTAGGGCCAGGATGGGATGGGGCTCAAACCTTTGCTAGAGGGTACAGGGCACTGTGGTTTCCAGGCTGCTGCTTCTGCCCAATAGAGAGGGGCCCAAACCTGAGAGTAGTGCTCCAGGAGGCTGACTTTTCAAGGGGTATATTGTGGTGGGTCAGTTACAGTGCCAAGACGTGCTTGGAGGGTGTCGCTGTAGCTGTCCTGACAGGGTGCCCTGAGGCCACTGCCACAGCCACTGGTCACAGCTGGTGAACTATGGATCCCAGATCCCATGCCTGGACCTGGGACTGTGCGGGTGGGTGGGGCCTGTGCACTGTCTCATCCCATTATGTACTGTATTTACCGATTATGACATAAAAGTAAAACTAAAAGCAAGCCTGAAGAAACTAAATCACCCAAGGGAATTAGAGTGGTATCATGGATTGTGGGAGGTGAGGAGTAGAGCGGGGTAAGTAGTTGAGGCATTGAGTAGGAGGTGGGTGGATGTGGGATGTGTGCAGGAAGTCAGGTATAGAGGAGGATCAGCCAGAATGATTTCCGGGAGGGATTGCCATTACAAGTTGTTCTGGCAAGGTGGGGCAGATGGATATGGTGGTGTGGGTGTGTTGTTTAAGGAGAAATGGGTGGAATATGTCATGAATGTAATGAAAGTGAAAGGATAATAGTTGTGAAAATTTTGTTCAGTGGTATAATTTTTGCATTTATATTGTCATATACTCCACAAGCAGGCTTAGATAAAGTAGATAACGATAGATTCTGGGATAACTTAATATGTATAGTAACTGGTATGGGGGATGATGAGACTGTAGATTTGGGATAGGACTTAAATGATCATGTAGGTGAAGCAGCTCAAGGATATGAAGGAGTACTTGGGAGATGTGCATATGATGCAAGAAATGAGGAAGAAGAAAGAATACTTGAGTTTGGGAAGACAATGAACATGGCTTTTGTGCAACACTAATTTTAGAAAAAGAGAGAGTAGGTTGATTACATATGAGTCTGGGAGAAATAACAGCCAGATAGACTATTTTCTGGTCAGGAGGGCTGATAGGAAGTTAGTGAGGGATCTTAAAATTATTGGGAGTGAGGAGTACGTGCAGCAACAGATATGTGACATGGTGCTTAACCCCTTAACTCTGGGTGATGAGCATAGTCTATCTGGCAGAACATGCTCTACACCCTGGGTGACCACTCTAGTCAATGTAGCAAATTCTGAAAAATCGCGGGTGTTCATTCTCGTGGCAATATGGAGGAGAAGTGTTTGTTTACCCAGGAACAGCTGACCAGCCACCCGCCATTTTGAACCTGGCTCATTGCCAGCCACCTGCCTTCATGTGATGACTCGCATTGTACAGCCCAACACTTGTAGAAATGGCGGGAAGTCCATTTTTGCCTTGGAATCATACAGCTGATTCACATGTTGGGAAGTTTGATTTGCAGATTTTGCATTCAATAAAAATAAGCATTTTCTGGCTTGACCTCGCATGGTAGGTGATTGACATTGTGTGAATTCACATTGTGTGAGGGTGCACTGTACATATATATATATATAT